>JAABKJ010075445.1:63465417-63551522 GCA_011634705.1 Andricus grossulariae | reverse complement strand
CTGCTATGTAGAATATTCGTTTTTTTTTTTTTTTTTTTTAAAATTAATTATCTTGAATGGAAATTTAACTATTCCATTTTTGGTTAAAAAATTTTTTTTTCAGTTTAGAAATTCAGCCATTTCATAAAAAAATTTCAGTATTTTGTTGAAAAATTGTATTTTTTTGGTAGAAAATTCATTTTTTTTTATTGCTGAAAGTTTAACTATTCCATTTCTGGTAAAAAATTGATATTTTTTAGTCGGAAATTTAAGTATTTTTTTTTTTAATTCAACTGTTTTGTATAGAAAATTCGTGTTTTGTCTTGAAAATTAATTTTTTCAATGGAAATTTAACTGCTCTATTTTCGGTTAAAAGTTGATCTTTTTAGTTTAAAAATTCAAGTCGGTGGAAAATTTATGTAATTTTTTGAAAGCTTTTTTTTTGTAGAATATATATATATATATCTTTTTGGTAGAAAATTCAAGTATTTGGTTATAAATTTATGTTGACAAAACAGAGAGAGAAACAGGAGAGAGACAAAATAGTTCCGAGTCTCTGGATTTAACGTCAAGGTCAGCCCCAATTTCAGCGCTAAATCCAGGTTCTACTGGATCTCCTCGGATAGGCGACCTGGCAATCTTACGGGGTCGATTTGATTATCCTAGATTTTCTATATTTGTTTTCCTTTTCCTACTTATTCCGGTCTCTGTCTTATAAGAAACTGGAAATTATAAAATTACGTGGAACCTATAAAATCTGAAAATTTACATGAAATACATGAATTCTGAAAGCATTTTTCATTCTTTGTGGAGAGTAAGGTCCCAATTAAAAGAAACTTATTGGGGCAAATTGAGATTAATTCGTTAGAGCCTTCGTGAATCTCGCTTTGCGACAATCTCGGATTGGAGCAAATCGTGAATTCTTGTAAATTCAGTAATAAGTAATTTAATCTTCAAATCTGCTATTCGCCCAAATTCAACGCACAATTTTTAGGTGACCTAATTCATTTTAATGTGTCAGTACGAATTAATTTCAGTGTCAACCAATCCATTTTATTTCGCGAGATTTAAAGTCAAGCTCCAATTCGCCTGAATTTATCTGCGCGAATACATTTAAAGCCTGACCTATTCAATCGAATTCATAATCTATAACCAACGCGCTATGCATAAAGGATCCGTCGTAAATAAATATCAATGAGTCCCGTAACTGAGTAGTCGCCCTCTGGACTTATACACTTGGGATCGCTGGTTCGAGACTCGATGCATACAACTTTTATCAATTTTTTTCGAAATGACCTTGAGCACGAATTAAAATGAACTGAGACGAATTCAATTCGCGCTGGCTCAATTCGTTTAAAGGAATCAGAAAGCGGAATTCGGGCGAATTCAAAAATGTTTATTCGCCCAAATTCACCCCAATTAGTTTCTTTTTACTGGGGTGTATCAGACATAATTTTATATACAAAAAAGTGAACATAGACAATATATTTTTTGGAGCAGGAGAGGCTAAGCACACTGCACGGGGTCACACTGAATTGTAAGATTTCAAACATTGTAGTGAATTCAGAAACCAATATCCCACTTCTCGTTACTTTCTGCATCATGAATGAATGCTGAAGTTTTTTGCACGTTTTCAATTTGAAACGACACGTTGACAACAAATTGATAGCCGAACGTCCAGTGACGCCTCTCCGACTATGTCAAACAAATTCTGGGTGGTTCTTTAGACCATCTAAAAGAACGGACTGGCTCTCTAAATTTTGACCCTCCAACTTTGACCATACATTTTTCTCCGTTTAAAAAAAAGAAAAATGAGAAAAACTGCTTTTATATGTAAAAATCTGCATCTATAAACGGATGCGTTTTGTGCGTTTGTTTTGGTTGTAAACCGGGATGTAAAAGTAATCGGGATAAGGACAAAGCTAACAAATTTAATTTGTTCAAAGTGCCAAATGATCCAAATGTGGTTAAAGAATGAAAAATAGCTATTTTAAGGGATGATATCAAACTTAAACCTAGTCATGCAGTTTGTTCTTTGCACTTCAACCCAGAAAATATCATCCGAGAAAAGGTTTTCAGGGGACTTGATGGAAGTGTTGTAGCAACGGTAAGTGTTACCTATAAAGTGTATAGGTCCATCTTTTTATTTGTAAAGTTTTTCTCCTTTTAAAAATACTATTTTATTGTTATTATTAACTGTGAAGAATGGGCATTATTTAATATAATCCAAAACAACGTCTTTGTACTTTAGATTACAAAAAAATAATAGCTGTATATTTTCTGGGTCGTCGCCCGATCGGGAAACTGGGAATTCTGTGATACCGGGAAAAACCGGGAAATGACAGTGACTTTATTTTCTGATCGGGAATTTTACAAATATTTAGAATAAAAATCGGTCCTAGTTTGATTTCTACAGGCTTTAAAATAACTAGTTGAATTGTTATCTGTTTCAATTATGATATCATTCAGTTTACAATGCGTAATTCGAAGATCTTTCACTTGAAAATGTTCTATTTTAGATTCTAATTTTTGGGCGTACATTTTTCATTAAGATAATTTTAAAATGCAATTTTAGAGACTTAAAATTTTTTAAAGTAGTAGCATTTGAAATCGAAAATTTTGAATAAAAAATCTTTTCAGTTGATCAACTGTGGATATCATAATGATTTTTAACATTAAACTGTACATTAAGGATTATCAAGTGAATAATAATTAATTTTACAAAACGATTCGAAATCAGTTCAAAATCTAAGAATTTCCAGATCTTAACGTTAAAGATTAAACTGTTTAAATTCGAAAGTCTTAGTAGTTTGACAAATGTAAACGCGTAATAGAAAATTTATAAACTATTCAAAATTGTAAAATAACTTCAAAAGAATATATTCATACTTTAAGACTTTTATTAAATTTAAAAATATTGTTTGAGTCTAAAATTTGAAATTTTTCAATTATTAAAAATAAAAATTGCATAATATTTAGAAATTTTTAACTCTACATTTAAAATCAGTAAATTTAAATCAAATATTCGAAATTAAACAAAAAAAAACTAAACTTTGAACGTTACAATTTTAATTGTTCTATTTCAAAAAATTTAACTTGCAAGTAAAATTTTTGAATTTTGATGTATAATAAATATTGAACATATATTATTCTTCCTAGGATAAATTTAAGTAATTTGAGTTTAGTTCCAATTAAAAGTTTGAAATTTGGCTATTCGCACCGAAATTTCGGTACAAATAGCCTACGTCTAATTTAAAACAAAATATAGATTTTTGTAGTTTTCGAACAAGAAATTTAGAAGATTTTTAAGACTTGTCAAAGGCTACAAAAGAATAAAAATCATTTTCTTAAGATTCCTAGGAAAATTCAAAATGACTTCTTATGGATTAGATTTATGGTTGAAAATTTATATTTTCTAGTCAAAAATTCAACTATATGGTTGAAAATTCATGTACTTCGTTGTAAATTCCGGTTTCGTTTTTATAGAAAATTAATCTTTTTAGTTGCAAATTTATCTTTTTGGTTGTATATTCTTTTATCAAATATTTGGTTGCAAATTTGACTTTTCTTTTGGTTTAAAAATTAATTTTTTTGCTGAAAATGTAAATATTCCATTTTTTTATGATTCACCTTATTTAGTTGAAAATGTTTGTATTTTGTTGAAAATTTGTCTTTTTTGGTAACCAATTAAACTTCTGAGTTAAAAATTCATCTTTTTGGTTGAAATGTCAAATATTTGGTTGCAAATTCGTTTTTTTTTGTAGAAAGTTATTATTTTTAGTTGAAATTTCATCTGTTTGATTGAAACATGAATGCTATTTGATTGAGACTTCGTTTCTGGTTTAATTTTTTGGTATTCCATTTTTGGTTGAAAATTCCACTGTTTGGTTGAGAATTTATATATTTTGTTGAAAATTCATCTTTTTATTAGAAAATGATCTTCTTGGTTGAAAATTTGTCTTTTTTATTAGGACTTCGCTCTTTTATTATTTTTTTTAATGAACATTCGTTTTTCCATTTTTTATTGAAAATTCATCTTTTAGGTTAAAAAGTTAAATATTTTATTAAGACTTCGTTTTTTTTATTTAATTTTTTTAAATGAAAATTTATTTTTCCATTTTTGGTTGAAAATTTAACAATCTGATCGAAAGTTCATTCCTTTGGATGAAAGTTTAATTATTTGGTGAAAATTAGTTTTATGTTGTTGAAATAAAATATTTTTAACTGAACATATAACTATACCATTTCTGGTTCAAAATTTATCTCTTTTTGTTAAAAAGTCAACTATTTGTTTGAAAATTAATTTGCTTCGTTTAAAATTCATCTCTTTGGGGTGTTTACATACAAACTCGTCTGGCGGTATCCCGCGCCCGGGAGTATCGGTTTTTTGCAGTTTACCACTCCCCTGGCCAAATGTTCAGAATGCCAGCACTAAATGGAAATTATAAAATATGTTTTCGCGTTTTTCGAGACTTGGAAGTTTGAGACATAGGCAGTTTTAGGTGGACGAGACGGAGGAACTTGGTTCGCTGATCACTCGTTGTTTTGCTTTCTCTTTCGGGAGTGGCATGCTCTAGTTCACCTCACTAGTTCGAAGGCGTCCAATCGTCCATCCTTCCGTTGCGTTGGTCTCCTTTTTTATTCTTTTATGTATTTGTATTTGTATTCCTTACGAGTCTTACCACTACAATTTTATTCGTCTACACGATCTGCTGAACTTAAGGCACATTATGCCAATGTTTCAATCCTCTCTTTATCTTTCTTCAATTTCAGAAGAGATTCACTTTTTTCCGCGCCACAATCCGTCAAACTCAATTATTTCCTCCAGTCAATTCATTAAATTGAAGAAATCTAAGAAATGGCTATTTTGGACCATATCATTCCCGCCAATCATAAATAGATTTTGGCAAAAAATTGTCGACCGCTAAAAAGACCCGAGTTGGGTCTGACCAATATAATGTGCTTCATATTTAGTTTCCCAAATTTTCAACTCGATATCGCGTTTTGTATGAACATAAGTTGACTTTGAGAAAAATGTGAACAAAAATTTTGAGGTTACGCTCACATGGTCTGGAATTGGGGAATTCCCCTAATATCCCCCTCCAGCATCTTACGCAAATTAGGTATTTCAAGTTGCGACGTCAGATGGCAAGATGTCTGCACGCCGAGGGCCAAACGATAATACTAATTGCATGGGGCAAAACTTTATTTTTTTAATAACTTGGAAAAAAAAGGATATTTTCCGATAACCAAAAAAGACCAATTTTTATACAAGAAGAATAATTTACTACCAAAAAAGATGAATTTGCAACCACATTGTTCCATTTTCAAACAAAAGGGGAAAATATTCAAGTAACAAAAAAACGAATTTTTCAACAAAATTGTTAAATTTTCAACTGTAGAAACGAATTTCCAACCATAAAAATTAATTTTCAACCAAAAATGATGAAGTTAAAGTTTCAGATAAGGAATTGAATTTTCAACAAAATAGTTCCATTTTGAAACGAAAGAAATGAATTTTTAACCAAGAAGACGAATTTTCAAACAAATAATTTTCTACCAAAAAGACGAATTTTCAACTAAAAAATTAATTTATAACAACAAAAGAACAAGTGTTTAACAAAATAGTTCAATTTTCAACCAAAAATAGTATAGTTAACAAAATTAATTTACAAAAAAGAAAAATTTTCAACAAAATCGGTAAATTTTCAACCATTTTCAAACAAAGGGAATAATATTCTACCAAAAAAGACGAATTTTCAACTTTAGAAACAAATTTCCAACCGCAAAAATTAATTTTTGACATAAAATAGAAAAATTAAATTTGCAGATGAAAAATTGAATTTTCAAAAAAATAGTTCAATTTTGAAAGAAAAGAAATCAATTTTTAACCAAAAAGACGAATTTTCAATCAAATAATTTTCTACCTGAAAGACGAATTTTCAACTAAAAAAAAATCAATTTACAAAAAAAAATGTTTAACAAAATAGTTCAATTTTCAACCAAAAATGGTATAGTTGAAAAAATTAATTTGCGAAAAAAAATTTTTCAACAAAATCGGTAAATTTTTAACCATTTTCAAAACAAAGAGAATAATATTCTACCAAGAAAGACGAATTTTCAACAAAATTCATAGATTTTGAAGCATATAGTTGAATTTTCAAGTAAAAAAGATAAATTCTTAACCAAAAATGGAATATTTTAATTTTTAGTTAAAGAAAAATAATAATTTTGAAGCAAGAAAGGGTCTTTCAATAAGATTAAAGGAGTCTCTCCGAAGCAGATACAGGCATCTTCTTCGACAGATTTGGTCATCCAATCTGTCGGCGTTGAACAAGCTATCTGCCACTTATTTCCTATGGATATCTGGTAAAAATTGCGAATATTTAATTAAAGAAGACTTAATTCTGAGTAGATCTAATAAGAAAACATTGCTCTAGCTCTAATCGAACCAAAATTATGGCCTTTTGAATATGACCCTTTTTTATGAAATGTTGTTTAACATCAATTTTATGAATAAAATTTCTCGTTTTTCAAAAGAACTCATTTCCTTAGCGTTTTAGGTGAAAGTTGCCAGTAAATTATTTAAAAAAGACTTGATTGTGAGTAGATCTAAAAAAACAATGCTCTAGATGTAATAGAACCAAAATTATGGCCTTCTGAATATGGCCCTTTTTATGAAATTTTGTTCAACATTAATTTTTTGAATAAAATTGATCTTTTTCAAAAAGAACTTACTTCCGAGCAATTCAGGAGAAAGTTGCCACTGGATAGATTAAGGAGGACCTAAGTTTTAGCAAACCTAAAAAAAAAATAATGCTCTAGCTCTAATCGCATCGAAATTATGGCCTTCTGAATATGATAATTTTGTAATGATATTATGTTAATCATAATTTTTTTAACAAATAATGCTGGAGCATTATTTTTTTTTTAGATTTGCTTAAAATTTAAGTCCTCCTTAACCTATCTGTTCGCAACTTTTTCCTGAAATGCTTTCACCTAAAACGCTGAGGAACTGAGTTCTTTTGAAAACCGGGAAATTTTATTTATGAAATTGATGTTAAACAAGATTTCATGAAAAAGGGTCAGATTTTAAAGGCCGTAATTTTGGTTCTATTAGAGCTAGAGCAATGTTATGTTAGATCTACTCAAAATTAAGTCTTCTTTAATTAATTATTCGGCAATTATTACCAGATATCCATAGGAAATAATTTATTTCCCCAAAACTATATATACAATTATTTTTCTTTCATTCAAATTATTCGGTTAAAATCGATTTCTTAGGACCATAACGTATAAACTTTTAGAGATAGAACATTTGATTTTTTTTTCATTTTGCAGAAATTTTTAAGCACTTTAATTCATGTTCAGGTGTTTGGGACATAGGAAGAACTGGAATAAGACAATTTTCAAAAAACTGATTTTTTCCCCACTGTTTTCACCATTTTTGACAAATATTGACGACTTTCAGTTCTCGCAAGATGTTCAGCACCTGTAGCCCTTTTTTGGGTGCCAAACTGAATGGTTCGAGCCAATGAAATTCCACGTTTAACTTATTTTTAATAAAATATGTTGATCAACCTCTTAGAAAAAATAAAAAAAAGAGTTGTCTCAAAAAGGGCCCAAGCAATTTTTTTCTTTTTGGGCTCAAAACGATCGTGGAGCATCCCAGAAGTATAATCAGAAAAAAAAAACGGCAAATGCAGGCCCTTTTGGGTTGATTTTAGTCGAGGCACACCGTGAATTCGTTTTTTTTTTAATTCAAAAATAATTCTCTCATATGAAGACTTAACTATTACATTTTTGCTTAAAATTTATCTTTGTAGGATGAAAATTCTACTTTTTAGTTAAAATTTTTTGGGAACGAAAGAAATATAAACCAGAAATTATTCAAATAAAATTTGGACTAACATCACATCCGCTGTTCAAACTATGAAGTTCAATATATATGGGATTTTATTGAAAATTCATCTTTTTAGTAGAAAATAAATCATTATGGTTGCAAATTCAAGTATTCGATTAAAAGCGTAATAAAAACATAAGCAAAGGGCCATTGAGACAATTTTCCGTTATAATGTTAAAATATTTGTCAAGGTCAAGAAATAGTGGCATTAGCAAACAATCGTAAAAAATAGCGCCTTCAATTTAATTTTTTTTTCAATAATGATAATAGCATAATAATAATAGCAAAATATGTAGGAATATGACGTACTATTTGGGAATATTGAAAGAATATATCAGAATATTTAGTGCGTGCACCAGAAATATCGAAGTGGTCCTCCCTTCGGTTCATTCTTGGCAGTTAAAAAGACTACTATTATATTTCTCGTTAAGAATTCATTTCATTCGAGTAGAAACTTCTACTATTTGCTCGAAAATTCAATTATTTTTTGTAAATTTCACTATTTTGTTGAAAATTAATCTTTTTTTGGTTTCCAAAAAGACCTTTTTTATTGAAAATTCAACTTCTCGGGTTGAAAAATCAATTGTCTTCGGAAAAATTCCTCTTTTTTGTAAACAAATCAACTGTTTGGCTGGAAATGTAACGGTTTTCTTGAATATTCGTCTTTTTGGACAGGAAATTTGTCCTTTTGAATTGAATATTCATTTTTTTTGCACAAAATTCATCTTTCTTGGATAGAAATCAAGTTTTTTGTTGAAAATTTCACTTTTCGGTTTGAAAATTCAACTATCTTGTTGGGAATTTGTATTTTTGGCTTAAAAAATAAGATATTTGGTTGAAGTTTATTTATTTATTCTTAATATTCGACCATTTTGTTAAAATTCAACTATTTGGCTAGAAATTCAACCATTTTACTTAAAATTTAATTATTTTCTTCATAATTCAACTTATTTTTAACATTCGTCTTTCCGGATAGGAAATTTTGTCCTTCTGGATTGAAGATTCATCTTTTGTAGTAGAAAATGGAATTTTGCGTCGAAAATTCAACTTTTCGTTTTAAAAATTCAACTGTCTTCTTAACAATTCGTCTTTTTTGTTTGAAAAATCAACACGGCTGAAAATAAAATACGGAGTGGGGAGAGGTTCAATGATGGTGGCTATTGGGATCTGAAATCATGACGTCACAGCGTCACGTGACAGGCAATATGGAGGCACAACGGGGCCACTTTACCTCTAATTTGTTCGTTTTCCGAAAAAAGACAGTTCGTGATTTTTTTCCTTTTATTTTCAACGTGAATCCGGGCTTTTGAAATTAACATGGGATTTTAAATGGGAAAAGCTCGGTTTTCAACAAAATGGAAAAAAGAATTACTTGTTACAAACTTTTTGTGAATTTTAATATAGTCACCTCTTAAGAAATGCTCAAGGAATAATTTCCCCCTTATAACCTTTTATTGTGCCCGGAAAAAGCCCGAAAAAATGAAAAATATCAGTTTTCTATCAAATTCATGATAAAGACGGTATTTTTTGGAATTTTCAAGATGAATTATTTTAAAGCGATAGATGACGAGTTTTTGAAGTATTTTTTAAATAATTTTAAATTGTTTAAACAATTTTTTTCCTCCTGTAAGTCGTGAAAAGTTATTACCATTCGAGATTTTGTTTAATCTTTTAATTAATTTGTTTAAACAATTTTTTCTCCCTAAAGTCGTAAAAAGATATTATTTTTTTGAATTAATGGCACAGTCAACGTATGTTGAGAGTAATATATTTTTTAAGGATATTTGGTAATTTTTTAAGCAATTTTCATTTGTTTTATCAATTATTACCCCGGTATAGAGTGAAAAGTTATTTTCTGGAATTAATGACACAATTAACAAATGTTGAGAGTAATATTCTTTTATTAAGTATGTTTAGAAATTTTTATGGCGATTTTAATTTTTTTAAACAATTTTCATTTGTTTAAAAATTTTTCATTTGTTTAGACAAGTTTTTTCCTTGTAAATCGTAAAAAGTTATTCTTTTCTGCAATTAATGAATGTTAAGAGTATTATTTTTTTTAAGATATTTAGCAATTTTTTAAACAATAATTAATACTCATTCACTTGCGCGTTTTCACAGGAAAAATGGAGAAAAGTCTAGTTTTTTCGAATCTCTTACACTATGTCGCTTATTATTCCGTATTTCCTTATCTTAAAACGTATACCATATATTGTTTGAACAATAATAATTTGTTTAAATATTTATATTTTTCTTAGAGCAATTGAATTTAATTCTGCAACCAATATAGGGTATACGTTCTGAGATAAGGAAATACTGAATAATAAGCGACATAGTTTAAGAGATTCGAAAAAACTAACTTTTCTCCACCTTCCCTATAAGAAGGCACAAGTGAGTGATTATTTATTATTTAAATATTTGCGAAAAAAAATTTTGTTCAAATATTATTCTTACGACTTATTAATTGTGTCATTAATTCGAGAATATAACAACTTTTCACGCTTTACACGGGAAAATATTGTTTAAACGGATTGAAATTGTTTAAATAATTACAAAATATCCTTACAAAATATATTATTTCAAACATCCATTAATTGTGTCACCCATTCCAGAAAATATTCACTATTTATGATTTACAGGGGACAACATTGTTTAAAAAAAATTAAATTGTTTAAATAATTACAAAACATCCTTAAAAATATATTACTTCCAACATTCGTTATTTGTGTCATCAATTCCAGAAAATAATAATTTTTTTGCGAATTTAAGAAAATAAAATTGTTTAAAGAAATGAAAATTGTTTAAGTAATTACCAAATATATTAAACAATAAGTACTAATCTTGACATTTATCATTTTTATATCATTTACTTCGAAAGATAATAAAATTTCAGGACACACGGAATAAAATTGTTTAAACAAATTATAATTGTTTAAACAATTCAAAATTATGTTTAAAAATGTCGGGCACAATAAAAGAGGATTTGAGGGTCAAAATTGAAAGTTATTGGGTGAAAATTATTCCTTAAACATTTCTTAAGATGTGACTATACATTAATTGACAAAAAGTTTATCACAAGTACTTCTTTTTCCTATTTTTTCCAAAACCGAGCTTTTCTCATTTAAAACCCCATGTTAATTTCAAGAGCCGGGGGGCACGGGTTAACGTTAGAAAAAAGAAAAAAAATTACAGATTTTCTTTTTCCGGAAAGCGAACAAATGGGGGGGGGGGGTCGATCAGTAAAAATCAAAAGTCGAATTTTTGGACCACAGAACCGGGAATTGTACTCATTTTTAAAAGAAAAATCTATCCAATCCCTTGAATTGTTACATGCCCGAAAACGAAAGTTCGCGATTTTTATTGCGCAAACCTAAATTTTGTTCACATTTTTATAGGGAAAACCTGGAGTTGGCTGAAAAATTGAAGGTTCTGAAAAGTATTTAAAATAATTAACATATTCCACAGATTGTACTCATTTATACAAATAACAATGTTTTTCTCGAAAAAGATATTTGGATAATTTATGAACTTAGGAAATAAACGTTCACTTTTATTATTTTGTTCAAAATTCCACATTTTTAATGCAATTTTTTTTCTCTATGGACTGAAAAATCTTTCTTGGTTGAAAATTTCAACTATTTTGCTGAAAAATCTTCTTCTTTTGTCTTCGTTTCAAATTGAAGTCTTGTTTGGTTGAAATATCAACCATTACATTTTTCGTTTCGAATTTTTTTATGGTTGAAAATTCCATTCTGCTTGGTATAAAGTAAAACTACTTTTTTTTTTAAATTCATCTTTAATTGGTTGAAAAGAAGTTTCTAAATTCTCATTCTGATGAGAAGGTATTA
The DNA here is from genome assembly GCA_011634705.1 of Andricus grossulariae. Taxonomy (NCBI): domain Eukaryota; kingdom Metazoa; phylum Arthropoda; class Insecta; order Hymenoptera; family Cynipidae; genus Andricus; species Andricus grossulariae. The sequence continues at coordinate 63,539,792 of JAABKJ010075445.1, read as the reverse complement.
GTTTTTTATCTAAAAGTTCAACTATTCTATTTTTGGTTTAAATTTCATGTATTTTGTTGAAAATTATTTCTTTGGTTAAAAATTTAACTATTTTGTTGCAAATTCGTTTTTTTTTCGGTTAAAAATTAATTTTTTTAAGGCCATGTGACGAGTGGGTCACGTGACCGGCTTCCCACCTTACCGACACTCTTTTTATTTGTAAACTTATTTTCACACGAATAGCCACATCGAGTTGAAAATTTGGGATAATAAATAAGAAGCACTATATTCGGCCCACGCCTACTGCGTACTCCAGATATCTCCGCACCTAATTTTTCAAGAAGGAAACCTAGTTTTATTTAAGGTTTCTGTACCACAACGTGTATTAGATGTGACAAATTTTAATACTGAAAAACTGTACACATTTTAAGAAAATGCAATTATTCTCATAAGTACCGAAATAATAAAATGTTACACTTACATTTCAAGATAAGGGAAGCCAAAAATGTTAGTTGCGAAAAACCAATTGCGCTCTTCACCTTTCTCATCTAGATAGTGAATGGTGGAGAATTAAAAACTGATATTGGAAGAACTCTGTGAAATCGAAATGTAGCATCATTTGTCATTATCAAAAGTATTAATTATGTTTCTATACACATAAATTAGAAAACATTAAATTGCTTTTTTTGCAAAAATTCTCTTATGAGTGGCCTTATTCTTGCGTTTGATTTTTTCTGGAAACTGTCTTTTGAAGAACTTTTCAAGTAAAGTATTTTTTTTGACTTTTGAACTACGAAACCCCTTCCTTAAGTTCGGAAGTTGTGACCTTCCCCCCTCCCGCTTCCCTACGTGTAGAATGTTATTATTTTTTATCGTAAACATTTGAATTGAACCAAAAAAGACAAATTCTGAATAAAACAGTTGATTCCTCTAACAAAAAAGATTAATTTTCAACCAGACAGTTACAGTTACATCATCCACAGATGATGATCAAGAACTTTAACTTTCACTCAAAAGACGAATAATGTTTGCAAGTTAGTACAATTTTGAGGAATTAATTACATTTTTGAAACGAAATTAATTTTTAACGAAATAGTTACATTTTTAATCGAAGAGATTAATTTTTCACTAAGAAGATTAATGTTATACCAAAATGAAGAATTATCAAGCAATTTAATGCATTGCTTCAGAATTTTAAACACTTACGATAAGAATTGCAGATTGGTACAAAAAAGTCGTTAACTGCATTGCCTAAAAATGCATTCATGCAAAGCCAGGATTTAAAAATTAAACCTCAAGCTATAAAATTTAATATCTTAGGCTCTTTAGATAACAAAGCAGCTTCGTTCCTTATCTAAAAATTCTGAGTACAAATAATAAAGAATGAAATTGAATGCTTTGCAGAAATCCTTTGAATTTTCTGGAATTTCCCCGAAAATTGATTTTTAAAGAATTACTTAACATTAGTTTTTGTTAAATCACCAACCAAAAAGGGTTAATTTGTCAAACAGGCAGTTACACGTTCAACCAAAAAAGATCAAATTCCTACCAAAATAGGTTGATTTTCAAATTAAAAACGCGAATCTTAAATAGTATTTGAATTTTCAAACAAGAAAGATTTGCTAAACCATCTGCTAATATTATGCTTCTGGTGGCTCACGCTTGATTAAACACACCTTGCTGACTTCGAAGGCGAGCAATTCTCGAAAGGCGTAAATCGAGCCTGCTGCAGTCGAAACTCTAGTGTAGTTTAATTTTCCATTGATACGATTAATTTTTTACCAAAAAGAAGTTGTGATCGTTCGGCTGGTCAGGTATGACACTCATTTTGATTATTATTATTATATTATTATCATCAAATTTAACTATCTCCCATAAATTCAGTCTTTACCGTGAAGGAATACACTAAGCTACAGATGTCATCAAGATCTTCTGTTCCGAGAACATATTTCCTCAGATATATTTGTTTCTGAGGCACGCCAATGCACCACATTCAAAAAATATGTAATGAGCTGTCTCGTGATGAAAATCGCACATTCGACAACGAGAGTTGTCTCCGATCCTCATGTTGGTCAAGTGCTCTCGCAGGTAGTGGTGTCCAGTAAGCATCTTTTTTTTTTGGAATGCACCATTTTTTTGGTTTCCCTCTAGTATCTCACATGCTTTTTCATTACCTTCTATATCTTATTGGTCTGGAATTCAGAGCAGACTGACCTGGCTTTTACCGGCAACCATTAGAAGATTCTGAAGACAACTCGAGACTAATCTGAAAGAAACCTCTTCAGATGTAAGAGCCTGAGGTGCTACATGACTGTCAGAATAAATGTAAGTGTACTTGCCTTCATATGCCTGCTTACAAATTTTCGCTCAAAAAACTTTAATAGCTATTATTTTAGCCTGGAAAACTGTAGGGAAAGTACCTAGTGCTCTTGTTATCTCAGCTCTGGGAATCTTCCCATAGATTCTAGCCTCATTTCAAAGGAGTTTTTAGAGCCATCTGTGTACCAAACGAGTCTTGCAGGTGCAAATAATTCTTCTATTCTCTCTTCATCATATCATTCTTCCCTTTTATGGAAAATGAACCTCAAGGGTTACTTGTATCACGTAGATCAGTCACATCAACATCACTAAAGTTACCCGTTACCAGAAGTCTACAGACTTCTGCTGCCGCAATCTTCCTTACGGAAATGTGCAACGACGAGATGTCCAGAATAACCTTAAGACCTGATGTTGGCTTTCTTTTTATAGCACCAGTAATCACAAACTAAAAAAACCTTCTAAGGCTTTTCAGTTGTTTCATTGTGCTGATTAGTTCATTCCCTGGGAACCAAATCGCTGATACATATGTAACTATGGTTTGATTGTCATTTTATATAACCAGTAAGTAATCATGGGTCTTAAGCACCATCTGCATTGGTGCATCTACAGGCCCAAAAAGCCATCTTAGCTTTCTTTATCACGACGTCAACATGATTTTTTTCAGTCAATTTATTGTCAAATCTTACTCCAAAATACTTTGCTATTCATAGAAACTCTACTTTCTTTCCGTAGAACTCCAGATTTCTAAAGTCAGGAAGCTTCTTTTTTCTGCTCAAATGTATGATCTCTGTCTTGTCCGGGTTAATGCTCAAACAACGGTCCCTGTACTATTGCTTTACTACGTTGGTTTTTACTGGAACCTAGAAGAGCTTTATTATTCTTAGGTCGAGGTCAATGTCATGTTTGAGAAAAACTATTTTTAAAAAATTGATGCACGTTAAATGGACCGCTTTGCGAGTCCTTCAACTCCCTGTTAGAGCTGGCTGTAACGCTTCGGATTTGTAACCCGGCGGTCCGGGCTCAATTCCTGCTGTCGACATTTTTTGCCAATTTATATTTCTATTTCAAATATTTTTAAATACAATTAAATTTTTAAGTTATTCAAATCGAGCCAAAATATTAATTTCAAATTATTCTTTTTGTGTGAAAAAACTGATTTCTTCAACATTTACTAGTTTTTCGTTGAGAACAGTTTTTTTACGGAAAAATTCTCATTTTGAGGACATTGTAGCCCGTCCCTTTGTCGTTTTTATTCCCGGGAGGGGAAATGACTGACTTTACCCCGCACCCTGGATGACTTTACATCATATTCTAGCCAACTTTACCCCGTATCCTAGTCGACTTAACCCCGTGCACTAGCCGAGTTTACTCCATATCATAGATGACTTTACCCAATACGATAGCCAACTTTACCCTTTATCATAGTCGACTCTACCCCGTACACTAGCCGACTTTAGCTTGTATCCTAGATGACTTTACCCCACAATATAGCCAACTTTACCCCGTTTCCTAGACGACCTTATCCCATATTATTGCCGACTTTACCCCACACTATAGCTAACTTTACCCCTTTTACGAGACCACCTTATCCCATACCATAGCCGACTCTACCCCGCACCCTAGGCGACTTTACCCGGCTTCATAGTTGACATTATCTTATACCATAGCCGACTTTACCGCTTTGCTTAGTCGACCGTATCCCGTACCATAGCCAACTCCATCCCTTAACCAGGCCGTATTTACACTGTTTTCTAGCCGAACTTATCTTATACCATAGCTGACTTTACCCCATTTCCTAGCGGAACTTATCCCATACCACAGCCGACTTTACCCTGTTTCCTAGTCGATCGTATCCCATACTATAGCCAACTTTATCGCGTACCCTAGCCGTCTTCACCCTGTTTCCTAGCCTACCTTATCCTATATCATAGCCAACTTCACCCCTTTTCGTAGTCAAACTCATCCATACAATAGCTGAATTTACCCAATAGCCTAGTCAACTTTTCCGTGTATCCTAGATGACTTTACCGCATATCCTGGCCAACTTTACCCCGTACCCCAATCGACTCAATACTGTACACTAGCCGACTTGACTCCGTATCCTAGATGACTTTACCCCATACCACAGTCAACTTTACCCCTTACCATAGTCGACTTCACCCCGTACTCTGATTGTATCCTAGATGACTTTACCACATACCATAGCCACCTTTACCCCGTTTTCTAGCCGACCTCATCTTATACCATAGCCGACTTTAGCCCGTTTCCTAGTCGAATGTATCTGATACCATAGCCAACTTTATCCCGTGCCCAAGCCGTCTTCACCCTGTTTCCTAGCTGACCTCATTTTATATCATAGCCGACTTCACCCCGTTTTCTAGTCGAACTTATCGCATACCACAGCCGACTTTACCCTGTTTTCTAGTTAACCGTATCCCATATAACAGCCGACTTTACCTCATTTCTTAGTCGGCCGTATCCCATACCATAGCCAACTTTATCCCGTACCCTAGCCGTACTTACCCGGTTTCCAAGCCGACCTCATCTTATATCATAGCTGACTTCACCCCGTTTCCTAGTGGAACTTATCAAATACCACAGCTGACTTAACCTTGTTTCCTAGTCGACCGTATCCCATACCATAGCCAACTTTATCCCGTACTCCGACCGTCTTTACCCTGTTTCCTAGCCGATCTCATCCTATATCATAGTTGACATTACCCCGTTTCCTAGTCGAAGTTATCCCATACCACAGCCGACTTAATCCCGTTTCCTAGTCGACCGTATCCCATACCATAGCCAACTTTATCCCGTACGTTAGCCGTCTCCACCCTTTTTCCTAGCCGACCTTATCTTATACCATAGCCGACTTTATCCCGTTTCCTGGTGAACCGTATCCCATACCATAGCCAACTTTATCCCGTACCCTAGCCGTCTTTGCCCTTTTTCCTAGCCACCTTATCTAATACCATAGCCGACTTTACCCCGTTTACTAGTGGACCGTATACTGTACCATATCCAACTTCATTTCGTACCCTAGCCGTCTTTACCCTGTTTTATAGCCGACGTCATCCTATATCAGAGCTGACTTCACTCCGTTTCCTGATCGAAGTTATCCAATACCACAGCCGACCTTACCCCGTTTTCTAGTCGACCATATCTCATACCATAGTCAACTTTATACCGTACTCTGACCGTCTTTACGCTGTTTCCTAGCCGACCTTATCCTATATCATAGCTGACATTACCCCGTTTTCTAGTCGAAGTAATCCCATACTACAGCCGACTTCACCCCGTTTCCTAGTCGAACTTATTCCATACTACAGCAGACTTTACCACGTTTCCTAGTCAACGGTATCCCATACCATAGCCTACTTTATCGCATAGCACAGCCAACTTTATCCCGTACCCTAGCCGTCTTTACCCTGTTTCCTAGTCGACCTAATATTATGTCATAACCGACTTTACCCCGTTTCGCAGTCGAACTTATTCCATACGACAGCCGACTTTACGCCGTTTCGTAGTCGACCGTATCCCATACCATAGCCTACTTTATCCCATACCATAGCCAACGTTATCCTGTACCCTAGCCGACTTTACCCCGTATCCTAGCCGTCCTTATCCTGTATCTGTAACTTTTCTTATCCCTAGTTTTTTCTGTGTAGTATTCAATGCCAAAAATTCATGAAGATCCTAAAATGATATGAATATTAGTTATGTATGTTTATAGGACATGGGAATCTCGGATATCACAGACATAAGATAGGGCTTGCGGAAAGTCCCCTCTGTCGTCTGTGTGGAATGAATGATGAGACAGCTACTCACATCCTTTGCCACTACCCTGCTATTGTAGGGAAACGTCTAACACTCACTGGCAGTTACTGCATCAGTGAGTCAGAGATATTAGCCAACAGCGTGACTGCGGTCCTCTCCACACTTGATATTCTGAAGTAGTTGTAACACTCTTTTAAAGACCCGAAAGTTTTTCGTACAAGCGTGACCTTTGAACCATAATTCAAACTTAAATTCAAACAATAAGAAGTGCAATGAGTGTAGAGTGCCGATGGATATTCATTGTTAATAAGGGCTTAAAACCTTAAAACTCTCCACTCATTGCCGATGCGCCATCGTATCCCTGTCCTCGCATGATATTTAAATCAATGCCAAAAGATTTAAAAGCTTGTTTTAAAGCATTTACTATTCCTGCTCCAGTAAAATCAGTTATAGAAACAAACATTACAAAATCTTGGCGTAATATCATTGAATCTTCGTCAACATACCTAATGCATGAAGAAAACTGCTCTATTCCGCCAATATCTCTAGCTTTATCTGCCAAAGCAGTACAGAGTTTAGCTCTCTTAAGCCGATTAATAAGTTAAACTTTAATATATTTCGCGCATAAATAAAGTACTTCACATTGAATTATTTACCGAATTTTTAATATGGTCATTAAATTGTGCATCACCATTTCTTGCACGATAACGCAAAAGAGATTTAAAATTTCCATCGTCATGATGAGGTTCGTCCAAAGATAAGCGCCCTCATGCAGTGTGACCCCTTATTGCTATTTCTTGACGCCCGCAAAATGTTAATGTTTCAACTAAAACCGTCATTTTTTTCCTGCTGTTTGAAGCTTTTTATTTTGCCTTGTTATTTATTTGAATGGAAATATATCGCTTTTCCATCATATAGCCTTAAAAATATATAGCCCTCAGTTCCGATTCTTTGTGACATGAAGTCCCTTCATGTTAGCGAAAAGTTTCTAAGTCATTTTTCCAGTTTGTAAATGAATTTTTAACTAAACGCCCAGGTAACTGATGTTTGCCTTTTCCTACACCATTTAAAGATTTCGATGCAGAACGTAACAGAACTTACAGAATGCGCCCTTCAATTTATATCAATATGCGAGCCAATTATATTTTTCTAGCCAACCTAAATTAAACTTTCCATTTTGTGACCCTATTACTGTAACTTCAAAGTAACATTTATTTGGTAGCTGAAATACGTAAACCCCAATATCGTAAATCTAATGTCTTACAATACTTGCCGCTGTGTGAATAGATTTCATAGAAACATTTTTTTCTGAAAGATCAGGTTCATTTTCGTTGATATCTAGAATCTGTTTGTTTGCATCTGCACCGTATCTGCAGTATTTAAAGGCATGTGATACTTCCGCGTGTGGTAAATCGGGTTCGGTTTCCCCGGGTTTTTGTCCACAAAAATTAAAAATCTTAAAAACTGTGTTTGGAGATGCTATAAAATAGCACAACTGGCGTCCCCGAACACTTTTTTGAGGGATAATAGCAAAAAAATTTTATTCTGCTGAATGAAATTTTTCTCTATATGCACTATTTGGAGGTTAGGATTCGCGTTTGAGGTCTCTGCCATTCCGATAATGTCGGTCGCTGTTGTACCTCAAAATACACACATAGTAATCAAATTCAGCAAAATTAAAATATTTTAAATTATTCAACAACAAAAGAGTTCGGGGACGTCCGTTAGCATGTTCGCTATCATTCTCCAAATTTTTAACGCAAAATCTTTATTATTGTAGAAAAAAAGCGGGGGGAACCTAACACTGCTAAAATCGATAATTTTCTAAGTATCACATGCCCTCAACTTAAACGTATAAGAAGCTCGTTTTATATTATATATAAAAGAAAAGTTTACACACTTTCCATGAAAATAATAATAACAATGATGGTAATGATTATACAATTACTTTTAAAAAAGAATAATAATCATAATCTAATGAAAATTATAATGACATAATGACAATTATAAAAGTAGCTACAATACAAATTTGAAAGGACATAAAATAGCCTTATAAGAATATTATCAGATTTTGCAACGCGATATATTTTTCCACATTATAATTTTATTTAAAAAACATGAAATTTTAATTTGAGCTTTTTTTGGCTACCATTTTTTACTGTTTGCACTTTTTTAACCTTTCCCATTTTTTCCTGCTTGATTGTTGTCACATCTATTTTATCAGCTTTCTTTTTTTCTGGTTTCAGATAACGTATTAGAGTACTTTAAAAAAATCCGTTATAAAAAGCTTGCTCTTTGGGACTTAAAAATTGCTGCAAAAGTTCAAGATCCTTCACTTTGTCTTTTGAGACCCCAATCGCGTCAGCCAGCGAACTGTTTCCTCAACGCGCATCATTTCATTTCACTAAGCTCGATATGTAAACACTTTCCCTGATTGTACCGACAATTTTCAACGGTAGTGTATGTAATTTCTTTTTAAATCTATTATTAAAAGTATGTTGAGGGAAAGTATGAAAAATCTTTCTTCAGAAATGTTGTCTTATTAAATTGTATTTTGTATGCTTTCAACTAATAAAAGTAATATATTTCTTTTAGGACTGGGTCATTCAAGTTTTGGATTTTATTTTAATTCGTACTGACTTAAAAAATGTGAGCGTTTTGATAAAATTATTCATATTATTGTCACGTACTACGTCGTAACCATATATGTATAATCAATTGTGAACCATTTAAATTTAAGGGAATGGACAAATAAAACTATGTATCATAGAAACGGCTCCATCCAAAGGTAATAGGAAACGGCTATAAATTGTATTGATTTAGTGGTGTGTATCAAGGGCGTAAAGCTATTTTGCCTCGTGTGACTGCGGCCCTCGCTTCGCTTGGGCAGCAAATTCACATTCGTCAAAATAGCCTTCTTTACGCCCTTGATACACAATATACTATTTTACCAAGTATGAACGAAAATATAAAACGGTTACTATGCCTAAAGTAATGTGAAACATGGGGCAATTTTTTACCAATATTTAATAAAATAATGGACGTATTGCAATTTCGCAAATACAGCGTGAGAGATAGTCCTCAATCATGATTAAATCTGTATTTTGGACTTCTTTTTTGGATAACTGTAGCTGACAAGTGTCCACAAAAAATAAGTAGTTTTTTCTATTTTCTGAGCAAACTATTATTTTTATGTAAAAAAGAGATCAACTTTTTTGTAGAGAAAAGAATTTTGCACATTTTGTATAGAACCTCAATTTTTCTAAAATTAACCGTTTCCGAGATAAACTCAAAAAACTGATAATCGCCGCCATTTTTCAATATAAATTCTTTAGCCATTGTCCAATCGATATCATACGTTTACAGGTTGAATAATAGCCTATTAGGAAGGGTTTTGATCACATATCAGCCTGTTACTAATTATTTCTTTTATCTTTTTTTTTTTTGGTTCTTCGTTGCTTGGCCTATAGGTTTAATCTTTAAATTCAAAGGATGGGGTACTCTGTAAATTTACTTAAGCTAACAAAAGATACAGAGTAAAAATTTCAAGGACATTTTCCTGCACTGTGTTGTAGGTTCTTCGTTAGAATTTTAGATTTTAGAATTTAGATCTTTCAGACCAGACAGAGATATAACTGATTTTTAAGATTTCCAAAAGGGGCACCAAAAATACTTTCCTGAGACTTTATGGATTTATACGTTTCGTGAAATTCTGCGTCGAATGATATATACTTCGAAGAGACCATTTTTTGACACCTCTTATATATTGGGACCGTTAATAAAATAACGCTTTTTCCTGACAGTTTTGACCCCCCTCCCATCACTTTTTCTATATTAAGTGTATGTATGTTTAACACAGGCGTAATAGTCGTTGTGCCCCCCCCCCTCCAAGGGCGTTACGCATATATTGAACGGCCACATATGTAATATTTATTTTTCTCTAGAGCTTATTAAACAACCCAGTGATTAAAAGTGTGCATTGTCATTAAATAATTAAATCTCCAAAATGAATTATTTTTAGAAGTTCTTTAAGACGATATTGCGAAAAAAATAAAAATATTTCGATGTATCCTTAAATTATAAATATGTACATATAAATATTAATCAAAGTTAAAAAAAATCGCATTTACTTTTAACTGTAAATATTTATGAAAACATCAGAGAAATATTTCTCTTGAATTGAAGAAACCGTTCCTTTAACATAATTTCTTCAGTCAACCAAAAGAAACTTCAAATAAGGAAAATCATCTCAAATTAATGAAAAATCTTTATTCGAACAAAAAACCATTTCTTTGAACTAAAGAAATGTCTTTGAATCAAATAAGGCCGTGGCTACGAGTACCGAAATTTCGGTGCAAATAGGCGGAATTTTCGGTACAAACAAGAGCTGAAAAAGGGTCTATTTGTACGAAAATTTCGATACAATTGACCAGATTTTTTCGGTACATGTAGACACTTCGATCAAATAAACTTTTCTTTGGCTGAGAGCCAATGAGTATATTTCTTTGATAAAAAAAAAACAAACATTTTTTGAATTGAAGAATATTTTTCCGATTGTTCATAGTGAAATTTTCGTCTTTACACTTTTTAATATTTGAGAGTAACCTTTGTTAAAATATATATCTTTGTTCATAGCATAAAAAAATTTTAACATTATTATCATAAATTATAAGGTATAAAGTTAAATCTATGCATATTTTATAACCATCCCGCAACTGTAAGCTATAGTTATTAGATTACAAAACATGGGAATTATACCGATAATTAAGTATATATAATTATTTGCGAGTTTACAGGCGGGCAATAGTTATTGATTAAGATAGGAAGTGTCAAAAAAGCTTAAATATAATAAGCTCTATTTTCCAAGATACAAAAGACCAATTTCATATATGAGATCAGACATATTTAAGTCTGGCCCTGGTGATATTACGGAATTGTTTGGGGCTTACTTCTATTGTTTTTCTAGACAAAATATGAGACACGTATTGTCTGTTTTTCACAACAAAAATATTTTTACCAAAGGTAATTATTTTCATTTGAAAAGTCTACCGTTATAGTTTGGGCTCAGAATTAATCTTTTTTGTTTCAAAATTCTACTGTTTGGTGGAAAATTTCATTATTTTGATGAAAAAAGTAAAACATGTAACTTTTTTGTTCAAAGTTCATGTTTACGATTTAAAAAAATCGACTCAAAATCTTAGAAATATGGTACCAACATTAATGTTATTTGAAATAATTTATTTCCTTATTACATTCTCATCCAGAGAAGGTATTAGATTTGTGTAAAATTGCCCCCCCCCCCCGGTTTTTGTCGAATGTCCACGTTTTGAGACACCCTGAACCCAAAAAACAGGTTTTTACGAATGTGTCTGTCTGTCTGTATGTTTGTGTGTATGTCTGTCTGTGAGCACGATAACTTTCGAAAGAATTGACCTATTAGATTGGTCTATGGTATACTCGTTCAGTCTCGCAAACGAAGGGTCATGTTCGTTAGCCAGCCATTTTTGATGAAAATTCAAAAAGTGAGCGCATTATGAAAATTTTTGAGGCCATTTTTTCCACAATTTGGAATATATATGTGCGTTTGCTCATAGTATTCAAAAATTCAAACAATTTACTCTCGTGACATTTTTCGATAAAATGAAAATTTTCAGACTTACAGCATTTTCAAAATCCAAAAGAGGAAACGAAAATTAACATGAAAGCCCTTGCTGAAGGAGACAGCGAAGCCGGCAGTATCTAGAGGAGCTGCCTTCAAGCCCACCAAGACAAAAACGACTATTCCACAACCACCTGAGGCTCCCATCGCACGATTACCCAGAAAACGAGGAAGGCCAAGAAAAATTCCGGTACCCGAGGAATCGGATGTAACCAATATGATTCCAGAGGAAATGCCTCCTCCTGACTTAGAGGAAAGTACTATAGGCAAACGATTAAGAAGGGGAAGAGGAGAAAACAAACCACCGATTACGGAAGGTGAATCCTCAACCGAGCCATCCTCGGACGAGGAAGATTCCGACCTCTCGGACGCGCCTGTGTTTCGAAAATCTCACAGCGTGTTTCCCATTCTAGAACCTTCATACATCGCTAAGAAGGATGGTTCTGCCCCCAAAAGTGCCCCCTCCTGGGATCAAGAACCCGAACCCATGGCTCACTCCTCTGCAAGACACGTTTGTAGATGTGTACGTCGATGGCGCGTGTAGTTACAATGGGAATGAGGAAACGAAGGCCGGGATAGGTGTCTGGTTTGGTCCAAACTGCCACCTGAATGTCTCACAACGTAGCCAAGGTCGCCAGACTAATAATGATCCCGAAATAGAGGCAGCTACCGTAGCGACCCTGAAAGCCCATGAAGCCGGCATAAGGAAGCTTAGAATTAAAACCGACTCAAAATTCCTTGTCAGCAGCGCAACCGAATGGATCCCTAAATGGGAAGCCAATGACTGGAAGACCTACGAGAATAAGCCAGTTAAGAACCGTTTAGAATTCGAGAAAATGAAGGCTGCCCTAGAGCCCCTGGAAGTGATTTGGGAACATGTTCCTGGACACCAAGAGATCATCGGTAACGAAATGACCGACAAATTAGCCAGAGAAAGTATTGCGGGCCCAGCGGTTGCTGAACGAGAACATATATTCTACCCCCCCGAGTCAGCAGTAGTTCGGTTGCACCCATCGATTGTAAGTAGTGGAGACGATGATGACGACATCGAGACATCAGACCACCTAGTGCCGCATCCTAAAGCAAGCTTTAAGAAAGGCCTTCAGAAGTCCTTCGCACAATTCGACGCCCAAACATCCTTGAGTTGGGATCACGAATTTCTAGACGAAAGTAATCAAGTCCCATGTACATACGTCTCTGAAGGGGAACAGGATGAGGAACTACTGAAGGAATTAGAACTCCTTGACCCCTGTGAGGGATACGACGATGACGTCTTCGCGAAAAGAGTGAAGAACTTTCTGGTAGCCTATGAAAATAAAACTACCCAGGAAATCAACAAAGGCTCAGGAGCCGAATCAACGCAACCTGTTCCGTCCCTTACCACAGAAAATCCAGATAAAGGACCCTTAGGTCCTACTACACAAATCGAACAGCTACCTTGCCTCCCCGGGGTTGTAAGAAGAAGCATAGTTTGATTCAAGGATCCCCCTGAAGAGCTAGGAGCCTATCCCAGGGTCCCAAATCGTAGGAAGGAATCAGCAAATGGAAACTCTATCTTTCACTCCAGCCCCTGAAATGGCACTAGGTGCTAGATCTACACCTTTCACTACCACACATATGCGCCCTCACTTTAAGGAAGAAGGGATCCTGCCCGGCAGGAAACCCGTATTAAGTTCTCAAACGTCAGAACCCGGAAAAACACCGAACCACTTTCGGACGAGCCCTGTCCCCTCCCTTCCTCCTCAATTAACGTCGAGATACCCTATATTGACGATTCTCCCAATACCGAGCTCCCCCTACAAGCCCCCATTGAAGTGAAGATGAACTCGGTTGACCTAAATGGAAAGGGACCTCATGTCCTACATCAATGGACGGAACCTCTCACCTATAGAAGAAACAATTACGCCTATTTTATCTCGGAGGACTGTGAACCCACGAACTCCATGCGAAACTATTCATCGCTACTGAGCGCATTGACACTCAAGATCTATGGGAACGCAGGCCCAAGATGTGACAGGTATTAGTCACTCCTCACGGTCGACCCCTAACTTATTCTGTCACAATAAAAAAGCGGCATATGGATGGTGTCGATTGGAAGAATGTGATGCTAGAACTGACAAACCTTCGTACCGCCCTAGAACAAGACGGACAGACAACTTGTCTAATGGCTAATTCTTCAGATCTGTTGGGACAATTGCCTCAGAATAAATTGGCGGAAGTGCTATCCACCGTTTCTCGGAATAGCAAAATTGTCATAACTATTTGTCATAGAAAATTGGAGGTGCCCCCACTCGAAATAAGACCAAAAATAATAGCTGAATACCACAGTAGTTTAATTGGCGGTCACAAGGGTGTGACTAAAACGTACCGCGTATCAGGGAAAGATGTTCCTGTCCCGGATTACGAGATCAAATTAACGATTTTATTCGTAAATTTCACAGTTGCCTGGAACAAAAATTAGTAAGACCAAGAAATCGCGAACCCATGCTCATAACTGATACACCAATCGAACCATTTAAAACGTGTCCTTTGACACGGTAGGCAAATTGCCCACCACTCCGAACGGCAAACGCCACATACTGACCATGCAGGATAATTTCAGCAAATATTGTATAGCCATTCCCATACCTGACCTTAAGAAAACCACCATTGCACACGCTGTAGCAACCTCCCTATTTTCTCAGTACAGTGCACCTCGGAGCATCCTGACTGATAAAGGAGGAACCTTCGTGAGCAAGCTCATGAAACACCTGGAGAGGTTGCTTCAGGTAAAACAACTTACAACCTCCGGTTATCGACCCCAAACCAACGGAGCGCTAGAAATAAGTCATTAAGTCCTGACGGATTATATTAAGCATTATGCCAACGATTATGACGATTGGGATCGATTACTCCCTTTCGCCATGTTCGCCTATAATAGTTTACAAATAAAAAAAAGTGTCGGTAAGGTAGGAAGCCGGTCACGTGACCCACTCGTCACATGGCCTTAAAATCTTCCAGATTAATTTTTGACAATTTTAGAAATCTTTTTAAATATTTTCTTAAAATTAATTTTTCAAAATAAAAAGTCATTTTCAAATCTCCTAGGAATCTTGAAAAATATTTTTTATTCTTTTGTAGCCTTTCATAATTCTTAAGAATCTTTTAAATTTTTTTGTTCGAAACCTGCACAAATCTATACTTTGTTTTAAATAAGGCCGTGGGCTATTTGTACCGAAATTTCGGTACGATCAATAGCCAAATTTTGTTCGTGTACGTACACACTTTGTTTAAATTATTTGAAATCGTTTCGAACTTTCAATTGAAACTAAATTCAAATTACTTGAATTTCTTCTATGAATAATAATATAGGTGTTCAATATTTATTAAACATCAAAATTCAAAAATTTTACTTGCACATTAAATTTTTTGAAATAGAACAATCAAAATTCTAACGTTCAAAGCTTAGTTTTTCTGTTTAATTTTAAATATTGGATTAACAATTAACTATTTTAAATGAAGAGTTAAAAAGTTCTAAATATTAGGCAATTTTTATTTTTAATAATTAAAAAATTTCAAATTACAGACTAAAGCAATATTTTTAGATTTTATAAAAGTCTTCAAGTATGAATATATTGTTTCGAATTTAAACAATCTAATCTTTAACGCTAAAATCTGAAAAATCTTCCATTTTTAACTGATTTCGAATCGTCTCGTAAAATTAATTATTATTTATTTGATAATCCTTATCTACAGTTCAATGTTGAAAATCATTATGATTTATATTCACATTTGATCAACTAAAAATATTTTCTATCCAAAATTTTCGATTTCAAATTCTACAGATAACAATCAAACTATTTATTTAAGAAACTGTATAAATCGAACTTGGACCGATTGTTATCCTAAATATTTGTAAAATTCCCGGTCAAAAAATAAATTCTCTGTCATTTCCCTATTTTTCCCGGTATCATAAAATTCCCGGTTTCGCGATCGGGCCCATTATTCACAGTTAATATTACCAATGAAATATTATTTTTAAAAAAGAAAAACTTTAAAAATAAAAAGATATACATATACACTTTATAAGTAACACTTACCTTTACCACAAAACTTCCATCAAGTCCCCTAAAAACCTTTTCTCGGATCATATTTTCTGGGTAGAAGTTCAAAGAACAACCTGTATCACCAGGTTTAAGTTTGATATCATACCTTAAAATAGCTATTTGCCATTCTTCGACACCATTTGGATCATTTGGCACTTTGAAGAATTGAATTTTGTTAGCTTTGTCCTTCTCCCGATTACTTTGATCATAGAAGCTTTTATATCCCGATTTACAATCAAAACAAACGCACAAAACGCATCAGTGAATAGATGCAGATTTGTACATCTAAAAGCAGTTTTTCTCAGTTTTCTTTCACTTACAAGATAGAAAATGTCGCAAAGATCATTCAAAACACTCAAAAATTATTGAACACTGTCAGTAAATTACTTTTAATGTGTTATTAAATGCAATGTTATTATTTTGCCATGCATTTGCAACGATCATAGGCCAACTGCATAGCTGGCGCCACCACACGGCCACCCTTAGCACATAGTACATTTTCAATTCAGAGTTCCAGGGGGCTGCGGTAAATATGCATAATACTTCACCAACTGAGTTGAGCATCAATTGTTTTTAAAGTCGTGATAAAAATTTTATCGTCTTTGTGGATTGTTCATTGTCATGCCGAAAAATTTAGCTGTAACGCACGATGAAACTCGTAATAAAATTTGTTTAATGTGCTTCGAAAAAACAAGAAAAAGTTATCCATATATCCAAATTATTACTAAAGAGAATTGCTGAAGTATTTTGAATTTGATAAAAATGATGATCGCTTGCCATGTGTTCTGTATAGTGGGTGTAAAAGAGACATTTACCGAATAAAAAATGTCGATGATCTTAAGCTACCAGATTTTTCAAATTTAAATCATCTGAGAAAAGTCACAAAATCAAATTGCAATGTCCCATGTGGTTGTCAAGTTTGTCGTCTTGCACGAATGCCACGACTTTTGAAGTTTGGAAACTTTGTAAAAGAAAAAGTTTTACTCAAACGTGAAAGGATACTTGGGGATATTTCCAATCATGAAGTCAAATGTAAGTCTTTAGGTTTAATGAAACCCAACAAAAATGGGTTCAAGTACAATATAAATTATACCATTTAAACGCATTTCCATAACTACGTTTCTTATTTTAGCTACCTCAAGGAAGCCGTATCTTTAAAAGCGTTGTCGCTACTCTTTCGACTTAGTTGCAAGAAGAAAATCTCATGAATGCAACTTATCGTCTCGACTGAATAATGTAAAAAAATGCATTTTAGGATCAAGTTCAAAACTGAAAGAGCAGGTGATTTCGTCTCGAGTAAAGGAAAAGATAAATAAATTAGTACAGAAACCAACGACTGCAACATTCTCGCTTACACTACCTCGTACTGGTCAACCTGTAATAATTACATGTGGCGCAAAAAGTCAAGTAAAATCTTTTAAACATTTACTTTCTGAAGCGATTTCTTGAAAATTTGAACAAACTTCCATTTCTGATTCAAAACAACCTGTTGAATTGCGACAGCTATTCGAGCAGCTTCAAAGAACTTCAAAAATTTTGAACTTCATTTAAAAGGTAATCTTTCAGCTAGACCCATTGCGTTGATAAATATTTCGGTCATGACAGATTCACATTTGATGATAAATTTAAATTTAAAGCTTTTTCGGGTTTCAACCGTGTGCAAAACTACGAAACTTGCCGACGTTTCGTGAACATTGCAGTTCACTTCTTCCTCAGAACCACCTCTTGAAATCACTACGTTGCACTCCGGACACGCTCCCATGGTATCGTAATTGAAACGTAATAAATATAAATGTTTTAAAGAAGCTTGCACCGATTAGAAACAATTGAACGAATTAAGAAAAAGTTACAAGTCACAAAAAAAACGGCCACAAGCACTTTTACAACATACCAACTTTATGTACATAACAATCTGAGATGCTCAAGGAATCTCAGAAAACTGAAGTGGAGCGAATCTACACGTCCGTAACCGATGGCTGCACAAGCAAAATTTTGTTGCTTTTAAAACAAAGCTGTTGCTTTTAAACATAGTTTCAAACTTTTTCGCTAGATTGGCTGAAATAAAATATCTGCCATATAAAAAATCAAAATTTCAAAAGGTTTAAAGGGATTTCCAAGATTTCATAACTTCTCAGAACAAATCAAGGAATTTCCAGAAATTTTACGAGATTTCGACCGATTCTGACGGGGTCTTACAGGATTTTAACTTATTCAATGGATTCGACAGGATTTTATGGGGTTACAAAGCTTCAAGAGTATTTTGAAACATTCTAAGGGATTTCAGAGAATTTCAAAAATTTCAGAGGTTTTTGAAAGATTTTATGGAATTTCAAAGAATTAATAGAGAACTTTGGGGTTTAAATTAAGTGGAATAAAATTTTAAGAGATTTTTAGAAATTTATAAGGATTTTATGGTATTTCGTAAGATCTCAGGGGATTTAAAAAATGTAAACATTTTTAAATTAATTTGAAATGTTATTAATGATTTAAAGATCTTTTACGGGATTGTAAACGATTTCGAAGAATTTCACAAGATTTAAGAAATATTAAAAATCTTGAAGCATGTTAAAGAATATAGTTATTTTGAATAAATATTCTCAGGAATTTCATGAGATTTGAAACAATTTCACATATAGAATTATAGGAATTTTTAAGAGATTTGCAAATTTCTAGGAAATTTCAAATAATTTCAGAAGATTTAAAAGATTTTGAATATTTCAACTAATTGTTTCCGTATTTACAAAATTTCAACGGAATTACATTAATTTTATCATTTCTGAGGTTGGAGATTTATGTAATTTGTTGAAAATTCGTCTTTTTTGGTAGAACATTAATCTTATTCGTTGAAAATGTATGCTTTTCAGTTAACAATTTGACTGTTTGATATAAAATGTGAGATGGTTTGGTTGAGGATTCAACTATCTCGTTGAAAATTCGTATTTTTTTGGTTAAAAAATGAAAGCTCGGTTCAAAGTTATACCAATTTAAAAAAATTGCTACAATTTTTTCATAATTTCAGTTTGAAATTGAACTGATTTGTAGAAAATTCGTCTTTTTGGCTTGAAAATTCAACCGTTTAGTAGAAAATTAAACAATTTGGTTGAAAATGTAAGTGCTTGTTTAAAAGCTTAAGGGCATGTGATACTTAGAAAATTATCGATTTTAGCAGTGTTAGGTTCCCCCGGCTTGTTTCCTATAAAAATAAAGATGTTGCCTTAAAAATTTGGGGAATGATAGCGAACATGCTAACGGACGTCCCCGAACTCTGCTGTCGTGGAATAATTTTAAAAAATTTCATTTTGCTGAATTTGATTAATATATGTGTATTTTGAGGTACAGCAGAGATTGACATTATCCGAATGGCAGAGATCTCAAAAACGAATCCTAACCTCCAAATAGCGCACATAGAGAAAATTTTTATTTAGCAGAATTAATTTTTTTTGCTATTATCGCTCAAAAAAGAGTTCGGGAACGTCTGTTGTTCTATTTTATAGCATCTCCAAATAGAGTTTTTAGATTTTTTAATTTTTGTGGACAAAAACCCGGGGGAACTGAACCTTATTTACCACACGATGAAGTATCACATACCCTTAACTATATACTTTGTTGAAAATTAATTTTTTTAATATTCACCTCTTTAGCTGAAAATTTAACTTTTTTGTGGAAAATTCGTGTTTCTTTTTGGTTACATTTTTTTTTCATCTTAATATTTATACTATTCCATTTTTTTTTTGGAAATGCATCCTTTATAACTTGAAAGATTAACTGTTTGGTAGAAAATTAATGTATTTTGTTGAAGATTTGTCTTTTTGGTTGAGAAATTAATCTTGTTTATTGAAAATTCATATTTATTTTTGAGGATTTAATTATTTGGTTGAAAATTCGCCTATTTTGGTTCAATTCAAGTGGTTTGAAATTGTTTTTTTTTTGTTGTTGTTAAAAATTAATTTAAGAAACTGAAAATTTTGACGATTCCATTTTTCGTTCCAAAAATATCTTTTTTGGTTGAAAATTCAACTTTTTTGGTAGAAAATTAAATTATTTGGTTGAATATTCAACTACGTGGTTGAGAGTCGAACTGCTTTGTTGAAAATTCGTGTTTATGCTGGGTTAAAAATTCATTTCTTCATCTGAAATATTAACTATTCCATTTTAGATTGGAAATTTATCCTTTGTAAGTTGAAATATTAAGCATTTGCTAAAAATTTAATGTATTTTGTTAAAAGTTCGTCTTTTTGGTAGGAAAGTTAATCTTGTTCATTGAAAATTTATCTTTTTGGTTGAGGATTCAATTACTTGGTTGAAAATTCGTCTTTTTTGGTTCAATTCAACTCGTTGAAAATACTTTTTTTTCGGTTGATAATTAATTTTTGAAACTGAAAATTATAAAAATCCTTCTTTCTTTTTAGCTAGACAGTACACCTATTTGGTTGTTAAAGCAACTGTTTAGTTAAAAATTAATTTTGTAATTATCTAAAATTCGTCTTTTTTTCGTCCTAAAATCTTAAGAATGTATTATTATTATTATTATATCATTAAGCCGTTTCCCTTTCGGGGTAGGCGTGAATTGCTCGGTGGTAAAGTAGTTATATATATATATATATATATTAATTAAATTTTTTTTCTACTCTTGCGTACCAACGATAGTACTGGCAATATCTGTGGTCCCGAATTACCAATTATACTTCTGATCATACCATGAGTATTCGCAAGCTATTGTGTCTGTCATGAGTTGTTTTATGACTTCTTTTGTTGCCTTCTTTACAGTTTTGCCTCCTCTCTTTCTTATTCTTCTTTTCTAAAGTCAACGTATTTTTCAATTTTCACATTTATTTTGTGGAGTTAACTAATAATTCTTATAAATTCTGATACTCGCGAAGAACAAAAGCTTTTCTATAAATAATAACTAATGTCAATATTATCAACTATCTTATAGCACATTGATTTTACAAGTAATTTCTGTTTACTTACAAAACTTTTTAAAGCAATATGATTAGTTTTAATCAAATTGTTGAATTCCTCAACCTCATCTTTGGTCTTTAATGGTTCCAAAGGCAACATTTCCCCGCTCTCACGAGACTGGGCGTTTGGTACTCCTTCGTTAATTAATATCGAATCATTAAATTTATCGTGGAGAATAGTCGTTGTATCTCTAATTTCATATAAAACGTTTTTAATTTCGAAGATGGAATCAGGATAATTATCTAAAAACATAAAACATTTCAAGAATGCAAAATACTTACAAGCAACGAACTGACAAGTTTTTTGCTTGTCTTTCTCGTGAATCGAATTCGAAAAACATTGATCTAATTATAAATAACTCAAAATTTCTATTCACAATTTACGAAGTGCAAATATAACTGAGCGTTAGGTTTAACTAATTTAGAGCCTCACAGACGAGTGTCAGGTGTGACACTCCATCAAATTTTGCATGTACGATGAGAATGTACAAATCTTACCGATATTTTGGTCATTCAGGGTATTTAAATTTGAAGCCAACGACAAAGATGATTCAAGTCTCATTAACGGAATTATATGCTGTTCACCAGCTCGCCGGTATAAAGTTGCATTTTCGCTGAGCCCAGTTTCTGGAAAAAGTAACAACATTTTATTGAATGTTTTTATAATAATTCAAATACATACTAATACATTACTAAGTATTAATTTGAATGAAACAAGTGAAAATGTTTATTGTGTGATTGTGTGCGGCAAAGAATAAAGTTTTAATTTGCATAATATAATACTTAACTATTCTGTTGGAAATTCGTCTTTTTTTTGTTTGGTTTGAAATTAATGTTTTCAACTGAAAATGTAAATATTCTATTTTTTGTTGAACATTGATCGTTCTCATTTTTTATTTGAAATAAGATCTTTTTGGCAGAAAAGAATTCTTCTTGGTTGACAATTGATCTTTTTGCTTGAAAAATCTTTTTATTTGCAAATTTGTTTATCTGTCTTGCCTAAAAATGACTCCCTTGAAAATTTTTTTTAAATATTTCTAGGTTGAAATATCAGTTACAACATTTTTCGTTCAAAAATGATCTTTTTTGGAATAAAAAATTTAATTACTTGGTTGAAAGTTAAACTCATTTGTAAAAAATGAACTTTTTGTCGTTAAAGATTCATCATTTAATTAAAAAATTAATTTCTTTGGTCGGAAAATGCATTGAAAATTAATAATTTTATTTAAAAATTCACCTCCTTTGTATAAATGAAACTATTCCAATTAAATATTCATCATTTTACTTAAAAATGCATGTCCTTGGTTGAAAATAAAACTACTTGGTTGAAAGTAAAAAACTCTTTTTTAAAAATTCATCGCTTTGGTTAAACAAATCATCTATTCCAGATACAGATTCATCATTTTAGTTCAAAATTTAAATATTTTGGCAGCAAAGTTGTGTTTTTGTCAATGGATTTCTTTTGTTGATTAAAGTATCACAATTTTATTTGAAAATTCATTTCTTTCGAGGAAAAATCCGAGATTTCGTTAAAAATTCTTTTTTTTAACTGAAAATGAATTTTTTCTTAAACTGAGAATTTAATTATTACAGTTTGATATTCCTTCAATTTAGTTAAAAATTCATCTCTTCTGTTGAATATTAATTTTTTAAATAAAAATGTAACCATTCAACTTCTGGTTGCAAAAACTATCTTTTCAATCGAAAATTCATATTTTTTGTAAAAATTAATCTTCTTGATTAAAAAATAAATCTTTTTGTGAAAAAATTAAATTGCTCCACTGGGATTCGAACGCCAGGTCAACTGATTTCCTGTCAGGTGCTCTAACCATTAGAGCTACAGAGAGATCAAAGACAGATACCGTTTTTCTGATATGCGCTAATTGTAGCAAGGTGCTACACAATCAATATTTTAAATAGGAATCTGTATTATCATCGAAGATTGTAATTATCGATCCGTTGAGATATCCAATCACACATACTGTGAATAATGGGAATCTACATCATCGACCAAAGTTAAATTCTCTAATACAGAAAAATTATTTTCGTCATACAGACCAGATGGAGGTATAAATTAAAATTTAATAAATTCAAATTTATTCAGAAAAAAAGGAGCTCTCTCCTCTCGCACCACTGGGATTCGAACACCAGATCAACTGATTTCCGGTCAGGTGCTATAACCAATGAAGCTACAGAGAGATCAAAGAAAGATACTTTTTTTCTGATAACAGTATCTTTCTTTTATCTCTCTGTAGCTCAATTGGTTAGAGCACCTGACCGGAAATCAGTTGATCTGTTGTTTCAATCCCACTGGATCGACAGGAGAGAGATTCTTTTTTTTCTGAATAAATTTGAATGTAATGAATTTAAATTTATACCTCAATCTAGTCTGTATGACGGAAATAATTTTTCTGTATTAGAGGATCTAACTTTGGTCGATAATGTAGATTTCCATCATTCACAGTATGTGTGATTGGATTTCTCAACGGATCGATAATTACAATAATAGAAAATGGAAAATCTAAATGAGAGCTTTGTAACACTTTACTGAGTATATTAATTTTTTTTCAAGACTTCGTACCAAATTAGAATCGAACAAAGAAACTTGAATTTTTAAAATTTTTTTGCAAAAATAGAGCTTCGTTACTCATTTTAACATCCTTGGTTTCGTATAATTCTATAAAGCTGTCATAGAATTTGACCCTGTAATACCTCGAAGATTTTACCGCATCAGTTCTACTTGTTCAACGAGTATCTGAAACTGGCTTTAAGGTTAATTGCAGAACGTGCTTTCTGAAAACTTGTCATCTTTGCGGCGAAGCTGATAAAAAGACGTACAATCCTTGCACAATTCCAAAAAAACCAACAGTTTCGAAAGTCGTGTTGAAAGCAGCGTTTCCAACCAGATTCAATGAGTGTGAATTACAAGGAACAAAGAAGACCTTTGGATTTAAATCCAAAATCCTTCTCTGCACTCCTTTATAAACTCCATCTATATTCGAATCATTATCCTAACATTGGCCGCAAACATTTTGGATGTTTGAACCGAGCTCTTGCAATTGATGAACAATCGTTTGCGATAAACCTTCACCGGTAGAATCACTGATAGGAGCGAAGCCAAGGAAGAACTCGCGTATTTGAAAATCTCTTCCTACTGAGTCAATCTCAACTATTCATGAGGTAAATGTTGCATGTTCTACATGACTCTTATCTGGTGTACAATCAAGAGAGATCGAAAAATGCTTCATTTAATTTTTATGCAAATCAATTTAAGAACTTCTTTTACAAGTAATTTAATTATTTCATTTGGAATTCCAGGTCCTAAGTACGTTGGCATCCTTCTATTCTCTTTGTGCTGTATACGTCTGATATATTCCACCATGACTGGATCAAATTTACCAATAATTTCTATTGCCTTCAAAAAATTTCCGTTGTCATGCTGGAACAACTTACTTGACGATCCGCGAAAGGCCAGATTTTCTTGTGCTAAATATTTTATTACGTCAATTATGCGCTCAATGACGGCATATCAGTGACGCTTTCAAATATTCACAAATTATTAGAAATATCACCACTAGACATATCATATAATGAACTTACTTTGCTCTCGAAGATTATCTTTTCTAGCCTTCTTTGAAGCGAAATCGTCAGTTATGGCTTCCATGTTGGCTTTGTTCGCAAGTTGAGAACAAGAAAATGTTTCCTCAGCAACAGCCACTATTACGGAGATTGCCAGAAAGATGCGACAGGCAATGCTTCAATTTGGAAAGAAGCAATCAAAACTCGTTCTTTGAAGAGAATTGAGTAACTGTGAAGGCTGCAGAGTTTCTTCGCCGAAATTTTCAGCAGAAACCGATTTTAACATCTTAGCTTCATTAACTGTCTCATGCTGCTGGTCAGTGGGGTATCTGTTCACCATATCAGTTGCTTGTTTTTCAATTTCGTCTTTCGATAAAACCCGTAATTCCCAAAACACAGAGAAACTTTTTCAACGTTCGTGCATTGCTTCAAACTCCACAGTTACATCCTGGATCACATGATCTAGCATAACGTAGTACCGTAGTAACGTCTGCCATTTTCAACCGCTAGCGACTTCTCTTGGTTTCCTCTTGAAGAACTTCTTGCCATCCGATGTTTCTTACCACAGTGACAGCTTGGTTTCAAATTTTCCCCACCCCACCCGCACTACGTAGAACTTGCAGCTCTGCAATTAATTTTTTTAAATTTTTACAGGTGACATCAAGCGTTGCCTCTCGAACATGAATTACTTTGTGTACAATGTCAATGGTGTTTGAAACTTTCACCCAAATCGATGCCATAAGTAAACAGTTTCAGACCAATGTAAACGTTTGATGTCTATTGACATCACCACGAAATTCTGCTGTGGGATTCAATTATAAAACCTCATCCAGTGCTTCTGCCAATCGTAGAAGATGAACACCAAGGAGTTTCACGAAGTCAATCCTGACCGACCAGCGAGATCGAAAGGTTGAAAGCAGAATAGATAGCTAGCTAGACTATTGGCAGCCACTATTCTCGCTTGAACTCCTCTGTAGGTACCTTTCATAACGTATCTGAAGATAGCACCGCCTTTTTTGAAAATGAACTTACCCTCGACAATCTGCCAAAGGAATTTTAAATGCCTCCAGTTTTGACATTATAAGCTGGGCAATTGGCTCACCCCATTTTTGAACAGAGTCAGCAAAGGCAAATAGACACTCTTCAACTTTATAGGTTCCTCCATCTTCATTGGTGAAATGGGCATAGCGGATTAAAAATGCAGTTTGTTCAACGTGAGCGGAATCTGGAGATGCAGCCACAATCAGTGGATAATACTTTGCTTCTACTCGTTCCTAAAGCATACAGTTTATTAATTCATTTGCACAAAGAACCATAAACTTATTCTGAATATCTGCTGATAAGTAATACACCTGTAAACTTTTCCCTGCTTCTTAAGAGAGGCGACCTTTTTGCAGGTGAAGCGAGACATATTTTTATAGAAGTTCAAGGATTCCAAGGAAGTTACCGTTGGAAATGTCTCCTGATCCGTTTCATTTTTCGTAAAAAATTATTTTTTTAACTGAAAATCTAACTATTCTATGTTTGATTGAAAATTTATCTTTTTTAGTTAAAGGATTCAATTATTCGGTTGAAAATTTATCTTTCCTAGTTAAAAATTCATGTATTTTTTTGACAATTCATCTGTTCTGTAGAAAATGAACCTTCTTGATCAAAAAATTAACTTTTGGTTGAACAAATTATATTTTCTGGTTGGAAATGTACGTATATTGTTGAAAATTCGTATTTTTGGTAGAAAATTAATCTTATTGGTATAAAATTTATCCTTTTTGGTTTAAAATTCAACTGCTTGGTTCAACATTTTGCGCACCATTTTTAAATGTGAAATTGTTTAAAGTTTAAAATTTGTTCACACATGTAATAATTTCTTATTCATTTTTTACAATTAAAATTTCAAAATACACTTTATTACTATAAATAATATTGAAGTATAAACAAAAGCCTAATTCAACAATTGTCCCTCTATCAATTTATTCTAAGTCTATAATTGATTCACTGCAGTTACGGTATAACTAATTAACTTCGGTTACGGTTTTTTTACTGGTAAAATTAGTATACCTCGGAAAATAACTGATTCATCAATTAAAATTAAGTGTACTGAATGAATCAGTAAAATTTCTACTAATTCAAATTTAGAGAGTTAGCTCAACATTTAAATTTTGTATTTTCTTCACAGTTTTTTCGATAAATCCAACCTTAAAATTAGAATTTTTTACTTATTTATTTTTGATGTATAAAACTAAAATTATGAATTCTATCAAAAAGTGTTTTGAAAGAAAAAATGGCAGATATTCTAAAATATCTGCATGTATTATTTACGAAAGAGATAATGATCTACATATATTTTTAACAATGTCTTATCACTATCGGGTACATGATGTCTATGAGAATTCACATTTAGGAGCAAACATTGCAACTGCTCTTCATTTGCAGTTATGTGAGAGTTGTATTTGGAAATTAACGCTACTCCGCGTTCTGTATTGTCGTTAGTGACTGGTAATCCGCAAATTGAATGTAAAGCAAATTTGTAATCCACTCTGGAATTCCAGGTCTCTGGATCGAAGTTCAAAAAATCAGATGAAATATTCAATTTCTGAAATATTTCTATACTTCTTGTAGTCACAAGCTTGTAGAGAGTTGAAGCCTTAATTTAATTTTTTTTTGCTTTAGATTAAGTACTAGAGTAAGATCATTGTTTGCAGCTGCTTCTGGTTTTGATGCTGTAAGCCAGGCTCTTTGACAAAAAAGAACAACAAAAATGCAAATTACTCTGAGTCCACTGACTTCTCCGATAGTGAGGGTAAATTCTCCTCTGAATAAAAAGATTTTTAACGCGTAGATGGCTTTTGCCATCCATCTCGCATGATGAAATGCTCCAGGTTTCTTGAATCGATAGGATATTCTTCTGTGAGGTTTTTCTCCAAGAAAAATGACTATCAGTTCCAAGAGCTCTTTTTAGTCTCCTCGTGGATGTTTTTCCTAGTAAAAGAAATAAAATTTAATTAAATACTATAATTTCTTGTTATTGATTACTGATAAGTAAATTTGAAAAAAATATTTACAACATGCTAATCATACCTTCAGGCTTTTAGAGACAAATTGCATAATATCTGTCTTTTCATTCGTAAGCGCTTCAGCTACGTCTGGATCATCCATGCCTGATTTAAAGTTATGGCAATCAAGTGCAGTCCATTTTTCTTTAAAACGTTTAAAGGTCACTACATCCGGCGCAGATGTACAACTCATACATTCTTCGAATACTGCTTTCAATGGTAATTCAAGGATGTGATGACGACAAGCTAAATAGAGCAACGAGCGTCCCAGTTTTCGTTCCAAAAGTACGCAAGCGCCATTACATGGTCTTGAGTTCGAGGCTGTGGTATCGAAGCACACACCAGCAATTTCTTCCTCAATTCCCCAATCTTGAAGTAGCTTCATTATGGCACTCGCTTGAGCTTCTCCAGTTCCACTATTAATTTTGGGGATACCTAACAGCTCATTGACATCAGCACTGGAAGCGAGAACAGGAAGACGATGAGATTTTTTATTTGGACTTTCTAAATCAGGCAGAAGCTTCCCATCACATTGCACTATTAGTTTCAATTTTGGGACTTCGAAGTTTTCCTGTATTTGAGCAGTAATCTTTTCTCGAAATGCTATTCGGCTTCTTCTTATTGTCTGTCTGCTGATGCATATATTTTCCAAGTCATACCCACACTCATTCTGGTTCGGTCCAAGTTTATGCATAAATCAGCAGACATCAATTTTATTTTCGTCGGCTCACTTACGAATGCATCACATTGTAATGTATCAGCCGAATTTGAAGAGTCCTGATTGTTTGGATTACTATAACTACATTCCTCAGCCTGTGTTTCATCGTCTTCTTTTGATCAAATGTAGTTATTAGCATCTTCCAGTAAACTAATATTATCTGAACGAGTGAAAAAACAAAAACAGTTAAACACCAAGGAAAATTGAAATACATCAAATACGTTAAAAATACGATTAAAAATAATAGTAAATAAATTTGTTTCATAATTTCTTGTAGGAGAAAAAAGTTTTTTGAAACGAACAAGGGTTGAAAAAAATATAGAACGGGGCATATTCATTTCAAATCTGAGGCAAATTTTTTGTAAATTGACGTCTGGAAAAAATTTCTTAAAAATTTTCAAATTGGTTAATATCTAATATCTATAATGTTTTTTTATTTGACAATTCAAATAAATTTTCTCATTGTTAAAAATTATGGCGAATTTTTTATATGTACGTGCAAAATTTACTAGTGAAAAATGATAAAATATTATTGATTAAAATTTTATTCGCCAAATTAAAATTTGTTTACATGCTGATATTTTATATCCATCGACAAAAAAATGGTGGTGTTTCAAACGTTTCAAACTCGCAAAAAAAAAATCGCAACAAAAAAAAACAATAAAAATTACCGAATTCCCTAAATTCTGCAATAAAAATAATTTTGTTTTTCGAAAAGGAAAAATAATGTCATGATTTTTGGGTTTCTTGCACATTTTCAAGCAATCGTAAATTGAGAGAAAAAATGTTTTTATACCTAATTTTTATTTTTGTCCGACCCCCCTTGAAACCGCGCCATTGCATGCACGTGAAGCAGGCGTAATGTGTCCGCTTCCAGCCCAGTGACGCTCGCACATGCGCACTCCGCCTGGGATGAAGGGACCCCGGCCGCGCAGGTCAGGACAGGGGGAAGGTCAGTAAAATCTTCACAAAAGAAGTGATAAACATCATTAGTACCCACACCAAGAGAAAATACTTACGTTTTATGCATGAAAAATCCATGAATTTAACGCATGACAGTTCTCATACTCGAAACTCTAAAACTCCATACTATTATAGTAAGGTTGCGATGCGTCAAAAAGGTTCATTTGTCCGCTCGTTGAACTGCGTTTGCGCAGTATCAGTCAACAGCGGCTAGTTTGGCCAGCTGATCAGTCCAGCCGCGCTACACCGATTTTCATTGCCACGTGAAAATTTCATATAGTGTTTGGGATCATTTATTCAAAGTCCGTGCTCGGGAAGTCCGATCAGGAAAACGGTAATTTTTTTATGCGTAACATTTGTTTTTCTATGTATATTTCTCTATCTTTGTATATGTTTTGCAACACACGCATGAAAATTGTGCTTCGAGCCTCTGGTTTTGTTGCTTCATGCGTAATTTTTTGCTCTGTACCTAGTAAAATTGCTCTCATTATTTTTTTGTCTTGAATCTTTTTTAATCTTGTCCCTTCATCGAAGTTATAGTTTTTAAAATTACATTTCTAAATTTCCATTTTTGAAACGTCAGAAATAACTTTCAAAACGTTTTCTTCAAATATGAATTCTTAAGTTATATTTTCAATATTCCATTATGAAACAATCTGGATTCTAAATCTTAATTTTTCAATTTTCGTTATTGAAACTTCATTCTCGAAAATTATTTTTTAAATGTTCAAGTTGCGTATAACATCTATATAACACAGTTTTATTTTTATAATTCAACTGTACAAAGTAACCATCTGTCCTTTTTTGGGAGGACATGTCCTCCTTTTGGGCTTATTCTTTTTTTCAATGTGTCCTTATTTTTAACTTTTTTTTGGTATACTTTCAATATTTTAAAATACATAATACAAGATTTAGATGAGTATACCCATTACAAAATAAAAATTTGTGTTGAATCATTCAAAGTATGCTGAACAAGCTATATCATAATTGGTTCACAGTATTGGGGATGGAAATATCAATAGAAAAAATAATAACAATATTTATTGATGGTTTCAAAAAAAGTATTGATAACTATCAATAGCTTTCAATAATTTCCCTAATTTGTATTCCATAGTAAAAAATGTTTAATTCATTATTCCAATTTTTATACAATTTTCAGAACCAATTTATACAAATCTATAGAGAGTTGCATATGAAAACAAGAAAATTCGAGTCCAAAAGAATCTTTTGTTAATTATATCAAACACTGATATAAAGTAACTGATTAACTGCTGAGTAATTTATTTCTGCATAAATTGTATATAAAATTAACAAAAGTTATGAAAAATCAGAAAATTTGAGATTTAAAAATGTAAGTAATTACTTTTGTTTCGGTGATAAGTCATGAAATCAAGATAAAGAAAACAAAATTTGTGTGATGCAAAGATGATTTAAGCCCAAAAAATCAATTTTGTTTCATCAATTTCTTCATTGATTGTATCGAATCATTGAGTTATTGTTTTCAATATTACTTTTTAATATTGCCCATTTATTAATTTGACTAACAATATCAAATTCACTAAAGTTACGGAAAAACATGAAAATCTGAATTTGTAAAATAGGTTTTTTACCTTGTCAGTTTCATAAAAGATGAATAAAAAAATGTTGTCGATTCAAATGCTTTATCAATAATGAACACTTCAAAATTGTATTTGTGCAATTTACAACCGAAAAATGTGAAACTCTAACACATTATATTTTACGTTTGAACTTCTCTTTCAAAAAACAGAAATAAATGTACATTCTGTACTCTAAGAACTATTGATAAGAATTAATGTTTCTAATAAACTATCGAAATTCAGAGTTACTAATAGTCATTGATAGTTATCGATAGTTTGTTCACTCTTACACAGCATTTGAATCCAATTTTATATGCCGTTTAAAGTACTTTTTTAGGGGGGTGGGGGTGCTTCTTCAACTTCATACAAAGTTAGTGAAGCACCTAAAAAAACAATAACAAAATTAAACGACACAATTGATTTGAGCACAACTAATTAGCGACTAATTAACGAAAAATTATGAGCTGTGTACAAAAAAATTTGCTGCCGTCTACAGTGCTTTTTAGAGGGGGTACTTCACTGAATTCATATAAAGTTAACAAAGCACCTCAAAAAATAAAAAATGAATTGAATGACGATATTTTTTTCACAACTAATTAGCGACTGAAAAACGGCAAATTGTCCATCTTATCGCTACTCAATCGGGTACGGGTGCTTCGCTAACTTCATGCTCATTAAGAAATCTCAATTTTTTGGATATTCGCATTTGTTTCTTTTTTTAATAAAATTGTTATTAAACATTATGAATAATATGTATATCTGATATCTTTAGTGCGCGAATCATTTAAAATTATTAATCTATCAATTTTCAGTTATAATAATCCTAAATTGTTTTCAAATACTATTTTTAAATGGTAATTTTTGAATTTTTTTCATAAACTTAAATAAAGTGCAATTATTATCAATGTAATGTAACAACATACTTTAGTAGCGAATTTCAATATAAAGATAGAGTTCGGATATGTTTTGTTAATTTGAATTTTATGATAATTAATAGTGGTTTTTGAAATAATGAGTTTGTAACTCATTTCGGAAACCTGATACTCTCTCGATCACTTTACCGTTTCTTGCATCTATCTTTATCTTAATTTTTAGACAGAAGCTTTCCGGAATTCACTTTTATGAACACAATATAGAAAATAGGAAAGTAGATGAGCTAGGCGGGTTCTAACTCAAGATTCCTACCTTACCGACATCGAGAAGATTCTAGCTGTAGTGGTTCGAATTATTACAAAACATTTATTTAATTTTTTAAATGAACATATTGCTTAAAATGTGTTGCTTCGAAAAAAGTAAATAAACGGTTTCAAATAATTCCCGCGAGACGAAAGTGCTGCCATCAAATTGCCGCTTCATAAACTCAAAATGCTACTACAGTTTGGCCCGATTGGAAACGATTGGGAACGATTGAAATTTTGCAGCACTCAATCATTCCGAATCGTTCACACACGATTAAGAAACACGATTAGAAAAAATTCAAATTTCTTTCTATCGTTCTGAATTATTTTCGATTAATGATTTCTAGAAGGCAGCACATGCAAATCAGCTGATTTCTCTCCAAGTTTCGGGTTTGTCGTGTTTGTATGAATTTTTCAATAAAATAATATTTTTGTGCACAGGGTGTAATAGACTGTAAGCCCATAAAATAAATGGTGTCATGATAGAGATAAGGACAATTTTCACCTGACAGGTTCGACTTACGACGACGAACGTAAAAATGCGTGCCTTAGAGGCCTGAGTGGAAGAGGTAAGTGGCGACCTGGCAAACATGCCAATTTTTATGGCTCATTGCCGTGACTCGTATAAGCTGGAAAATTTGTGTACATGTAGAAGATGACATATAAATAGCACCTGCGATTTGTAAGACACTTTATCTGGGTGCAAAAGTGCTGTAAGGCACCTTTAAAGTTGCTGGAAATTCAGGTCAAATTTCTGGATATTGATTTTAAAAGAAAAAGTTTCAAACAAAAGTTGGTCTACTATGAAAAATGCATATTTTTATTCTTATATCATTTTTTGATAAAATTGATACATTTAGAGAAAACATCGATTGAAGAAATACCAGAACAATCAAAAGCTGTTTTTCTTTACAGCAAGTCATTTTTTCGAAAATTGTCAAGAAAGAAAATATACTTCCCTGCAGATGTACTCCAACATTACTAAGGAATATTTTATTCAAATGCTTATATTTAACAAGTTACACGCATTGTTCAGACTTTTTTTCCATTTTTCCTTTCACCTGCCGTATTTTTAGTAATTCAAAAGAAGGTGTTCTCAAAATTAGTACATCAATAGTGTACGTCTTGTGTAACAAATTGGCGTTAGTTACTATGAGGTAAAATAATAACTTATTCTGCTATAAACAATAATAAAGAAAGTGACTTTCTCAGCTTCTAATTATCGTAGAATGTTGTAATAAAGCTGAATATTATTCTAAGCAATTAAACAACAAAATCGCTTTACTTTAACATTTCCATTATTTATTGCTGTTAAAGTTCGTATTTTTCCGCTGAAATGTATTGGATATTTATTAGTACCGTGACGAATGACAATTTTATGGACGCCACAGGGAGTCTTCTCACATGTTTCGTACGTCAGTGGCGAAGGCGTAAACGATTAGGCTGCATATAATGACACTTCTACTACAAACAGGGTAACGGTCTACGACTCTACGCCTACGCCACTGGCCCACGACAAATATGAGAAGACTCCATGCTGCGTCCGGAAAATTGACTTTCGTCGCGGTAATAAAGATCGAATACATTCCAACGAAAAAAGTATAAATTTTAACAACGATGAATAATTTAAATGTGAAAGTAAAGCGTGTTTGTTATTTAATTTTTTAGAATAATATTCAACTTTATTACAACCTTCTACGATAACACCGGCACACAAGAAAAAAAAGTGGTCTGCCCGGCGGACTACACCGGCATATCTATATGTTTTTGGAATCGTTGAATCCGAATCCGGGGTCCAAATATCCAAGTTAGCTCATATTTTTCCAAAAAACGCAAAAATAGACGTAAAATCGACGAAAACAGCGATTTTTCTTGTATATTCTCACAAAAAACAAACTATTTTCATGTCCGGTGGACTTAACCATCATATCTATATGTTTTTGGGGTCGTTGAATCCGAATCCGGGGTCCAAATATCCAAGATAGCTCGTATTTTTCCAAAAAACGCAAAAATAGACGTAGATTAGACGAAAACAGCGATTTTTCTTGTATATTTTTGAAAAAAAAAATGTCTCCATGCCCTGTAAACTAAACCAGCATATCTATATGTTTTTGAGGTCGCTGAATCCGCATCCGGGGTCCAAATAACCTAGTTGGCTCATATTTTTCAAAAAAACGCAAAAATAGACGTAAAATGGACAAAAACAGCGATTTTTCTTCTATATTTTTGCAAAAAAAAAATATCTTAATGCCCGGTGGACTTAACCAGCATATCTATATGTTTTTGTTGTCGCCAATTTAGAGTTTTAAAGACAAACCAAGGAATACAACAAAAATCGCTGTTTTTGTCATTTTTACGTCCACTTTTGCGTTATTCGGAAAAATATAAGCCAACTAAGTCATTTGTACCCCGGGTTCGGATTCAGCGACCCAAAAAACATATAGATATGCCTGTTAAGTCCACCGGGCAGACCACTTTTTTTTGTGTGCTGGTGTTATTTTTCTTGAATAAATCACTTAGTATTTCCGCTGATTTAAAAACTTTGGATGAATATCTAGCATGACATAAATAATACACTGTTGAGTACGGACATGACCTTGATATTTACCGGATATGACAGGCAGCGCCCGCGGCGGCCAGAGACTAAAATCCCTGAGGGATAAAAATTTGAAATAATTGATTATGAACAAATCTGTTTAGATTATTACATTTTCCAATTAGGAAAAGAAACAATCAACAAAAAAATATTTTATGTATTTTTAGCATTGATAATATTGAATGCATTCTTCTTTCAAACAATTTTTAATAAAAAATAGATTTCTTTCAATAAACTGAGGTAAAAATGTTAAGACTCAGTTAAAAGAATTCTGAAAATATTCATAAGCAAGCCCTGCAGATTGGAACAAATCATGAGCTTAGTGTTTCAGGACAATGTTGCACATTGTTTTCTCACTTTTTCCTTCAAACACCATTACCTTTGTTTTATTTACGTTAATTTTTAGGCCCATGTTCTTCATGCTTGTATTCATTTTATTCAACATTCTTTGCAAGTCCTCCATTGATTCTGCCGTGACAGTCTTGTCATCTGCGAAAGCCAGACCACGCACCTTCACTGTTTCGAGATCTACACCTTCTTCGTCGAGGAGAGCCATTCTTAGACAAAATAATTATACTTATATGCAGTGGTTTTCGTTGAGTGGACCGTTTTTAGGGTGATCAAATCAAATGAAACAAATTCCAATCTTAGTCTCTTGTTTATCGTTTGACATTTTAAATTTAAAAACTAAGCCATGATAACAAATTTTAAAGTCTTCCCTGCTTAAAATGACAGATAGGATCCGATAGAGACGGATAGGATTCGAAATTTTTTCGCATCTATCTGGATTTGTATACGGTATTTGTGTCTGGTTATAAATATGGTTCTATGCGGAACTTGGTCGGTGTATACAACATTTTATATCTGGCTTTTATCCGGTTGTATACGAAATACTTTCGGTGTCCAGTAAAGCCCTATATGGTTTTCATCGGATTATATCCGGATACTAATACGATTTTCGTGTATGGTTTTAAATCTGTCTCTATGTGGAACTTGGTCGGTGTATACCATTTTTTCTATCCGGTTTTTTATTTGGTTGTAAATGAAATATTTTCAGTGTACAGCCCTATTTTATTTGGCCTATATGGTTCCTTATCCAGCTCTATGCGGAATATTTCCGCTGTACATATTGCCCTATGCAGTATTTTGTCGGGCTCTATACAGATTCTTATACGGTGTAATAAATTTGGATTATCTGGATTTTTATCTGGCTCTATCCGGAATATTTCTGCGTCCTATATTGCCCTATCCATTTCAGTAGCTTGAAACAGATAAATAAAGCAAAAAAAGAAACTGTTTTATTTATAATAATTGTACTTGAATTATTATTTTTGAAATTACGCAATTGAACACACGGCCACTTACAAATATAATCGCACGCACAACGCTATGAAAAATCGCCCCCGCTAGGGATTCGAACCCTACCTAAACAACCCAAATCTGAACCGCACGCTCTAGATAATTACGCTAATGTTCCGCTTGGATTTTGTCGACAAAATCTCAGTCAAGCTTTTTCGTTGAAAAGCCAGGGCTAACGAAGGAATATTTTTTCGTTTTACACAATTTATACGAATAGGTGGTTTTAAAAATGTGTAAAAAAAAATATTTAAATTTATTTAATTTAAATTATAATAGTTAAATGTTTAATTTAAATATTCATTTAATTTGTGATTTCTGTTCAAATCGTAAAGCTCCAAAATTTAAAGGATTTATTACTGTCAGATGTTATTATAAGTAAAAATTTGGAAGTAAAGACAAAAGCAGCTATTACAAATAATTTATTAGAACATTTCAGTTAAAAAATTGTCACAGATAAAAAATACTTGAACCTGAAATATTCAAACTTTAAACTTGAACTTGAACATCAAATATAAGGCTAGTTAAAATTAGAAGTCTTAAAAATGAAAAATTTGAAATATTAAATCTTTTATAATATTGGGATAAAAGCTAGTAATTATTTAGACATTTTTTTCAAATATAAGAATGCACATTATATAATATAATGAATAGTTTAATAGTATAATAAATTACAAACATAGGTAAGTGAAGTATACGGTATTTTTTTGTTAAATAATTTTTTTATGTTATTTCTGGAACAATATTTGAAGGGTTGCAGTATACAGCATTAGAGAAGCCAAAAAATCGAAATTTTTTAGGAGAGCGAAATAACATTCTGTAGAATTGAAATCACCATTTAAAGTTAAAAGCAAAAGTTCACATCGAGCTGAAGTGTTTCTGAATTGAGGCCAAAAAAGTATAATTAAAAAAAAATTCCATCAAATTCCTAAATTGGGAGTAAATGAGTTTTGCCTAGAAAAAGTGAACCAATTTCGTGTGAATCATTCAAGAATCCCGAAATATGGGGAGGCTGAATGAGAATAAAAAAGTTTTCATAGAGTTTTCATTCTGTTCCGGGAAAATATAGATTTAATATGGCGGTATCGCACTGTAATTGTTGTAAAAGTTATAAAAGTGGCTTTTGGTAGAAAATGAAGATTTGACATTTTATGTTGGAATTTGATTACGGTATTTGGATGCGAACAGCGTGGCAACTAGCTTTATTTACGAGTTTGTTCTTTGAAAAAAAGTATATTATTATTTTACAGTATTTAAAAACTTTTAGGAAGAGGAATATGGTTACAAAAAAGTTTAAAAAAAGATAAGAGGTTAGGCGTGTAAAAAAAGAAGACAGCAGACGTGTGTACAGAGCCATGTATCTGGTTACGAATTACCGATCTTTTTAATACTCCAATAAAAATGAGATTTCGAACAAATCCTTCAACAACATGTACTTGGTTTTTAAATAATTTTTAATGCAAAAAGGTCATTTTTGCCGAAAATGTCGATTTTCTAGCTTTGTCCTGCAACCCTTTATTTATAAAACGTATAAACTATATCTTACAAAAAAACATATTGTCATATTTGAATTTTGTGTTTTCTTTTTCATAAACCCCCAATGTTCTTTATAAATCTCTATAACTTTTGACTTAATTGAGATATTCATTGTTTTATTTTCATTTTAATAGCGCTTATTATCTTCTTTTGTAATCCATAAAAAATATAAAAAAGTGTAGTTGAGAATGGCGCGAACTCGCAAACTTATGGCGGTAATGCAGCGCTACTGCACTTGCCCTTATATTAGTGGTAGCTTTCTGGTACTGAGTCGCAGAAGGCTCATAGACTCAACGTTATTGGCTAATAACATGTACACTGAATTTAGTATAACGCTCATACTAAATTTCATGTACGTGCATACTAAATTCAGTATATGCATATACTACATTTACTGTACACTGTTATACTAAATTTCATGTTGTGCATTCTTGCTTTCATTACATGCATACTAAATGTAGTACAGATTTTTCTAACAGTGTATCCGCAAATGTCATTGTAGGAAAATTAAGTTTTTTCACAATATTAAATTACATAACCTAAAAGTGCAGCAACAATATATTCTGATGATTTATCAATACATTTTGATGCAATGTTTATAAATATGGTAATAACGAATCCTTTTAATTCAAGGTATCATAATTTATTTTGTGCACATTTTCATGACTATATTAGCACCACCCGTGCCTTGTTTCATGATATATTCCGTGAATTTTCTTAGATCTCTATTTAATAATAACAGGATAATATTATTTATTATTGATATTTGTTTCCAGATTTATTACCTTAATAATAATAATCGTAAATTAAATAATCCTGCGTTACATGGATTCACTGAATACATTCTTTCAGACTCTAATTTCAGCAAGAATTTAAGTGGTCAAAAACTTTTAACAAATGTAGAGTTATTCGAAAATTGGGTAAACAATCAAAGTTTGCGCGCGCATGCGCGCTTATAATAGTCTAGTAATAGACGTCAGACCGTGCGTCGCAGAGGTGGCGCCAATGTTTGACGACTCGCCGCTCTTCAGAAAACTGACACGCGCCTGTAATGCAAAAGCGAAAATCGTGTTGAGTAAACATATAATAAATAAAAAAATAAAAAATCTATCACCAAGGTGCTCTTTGAAATTTAGTGCACCTTAATTTTTTTTCAAATCGAAAATCGGGGCAAAATTGAAGTCTCTAGTCTCTTTTGAACGAAAAATATGCATATGGTCCCACTGTGCGACGGACGGAATGATTCAACTTAAATTCAGTGACGCATAAGCTTTTTTTTCAGGTCGTGTTGAGTGTTACACGTGCAAAGCGGATACTTAAGAGCGGCTGTTATCGGCACACACGGAAACGCAGGCAGGGTAGGCTGGGTAACGAAATAACGAGTTCTAATTGCGAAAGGAGAGTAGTTTGCGAGGAAATGAGAATGTAAAAATGGAAGAAACTAGAGAAGGAACAACTGTGTGTAGTGAGCCTGATTCATATGGCCAGGCAGGCACATGGTACATGCATACCTAGCCCAACCAGAAGCCGCAACCAGCTTTGACGCGCGCAGGTCGCCTTGAAAAATGTCAGCTCTGAGGCTACTGAGCTCATAGAACTACAGCCTGGCCAGCGACGTGTAATTGATAATTATCGCTGAACGCCGCCACTGCCTTTATAACATCACGATTTGCTCCATCCAGTTCTATTGGGAATGAAAACATCCACTGCGCTAAAAGGGGCGCTGCGGTGTCACATAAACATGGCCGCGGAAGCCATATGGATAATATGGAGTTGTAGCAACAATTTAATAAAACAAAGTAAAGTAAAATATTCTTCATTCTAGTATGATTGTAATGTGCGGAGCTACCATAAAAACTCCCGAAAAAGTTGAAATATATTTACTGTGCTTCCAAAGCAGTGCTTTAACTTCCGAACTTCACGAAATAACAGGAAGGTTAACAATTAATAGTGGCATATTTTTGTTTATTTTTCCTATTTGAACATTAAAAGGCCCTTACGAAAATATATGACAGGAAAAAAATAACAGGCCTCTCATTTTTTCCCTGTAGTTTTTTCGCGACCACAGGAAAACGACAGCCGGAAATGACTGGCACTAATTGGCCATAATTCATAATTATTTCGTCTGAACATTATGAAGTATCCACTACTTGCAGATTTATTAGTGAACTATTTGAACTTTTCCTGTAAAGCTTAAAAAATCATTATCAAAAGAAGACTATTATGGGAATTTTCATGATGAAACACTTTTTGTAACCTGTGTCCAATTCCGAATTCTCTTCCAACACATCAATTGTGGAATGAGTTCGATCTGCCATTTTAAAGCTTTCTTATCCTTACAAATCGCTAAATTTGAGTATCACGGGCAGCAATTTCGGACTGTTTTCAACTTTCTTTATATTCCCCTAACAAGTTCACTGGATGTTTCCAATTTCATGATCCAACAAACTATGGTGTCGCCACGCGCAAACGACGGAACATTTGATTGGTTCACTTTTTTTAGATGCGCGTGACGCGATCATACTTTGTTGGATCAGTAAAAACATTAGTTCACAACGGTTACATTTTCGTGAAATAATAACATTAAATATTATTTATTCAATGAATATTTAGTATAACAACCTGGAAACCAGTAATCATTTTCGTTAAAATGCAAGAAGCCGACAAATAAATTCTTGACGTTATAATCTTTCACATTTAAATTTCTCAACCACTCACTGTGCTTATCTACAGCTTCAATTTTTCCAAATAAGTTTCGCCTTTTTATTTCAACACGTCTAAGCTTTGGTACTATATGAAAACTTAAATTGAAAGTTTTATTCTCTTTGGAGACACAACCACTGATGCGACAACCTCCGAAACTGGTTGATTATCAATATTGACGTGCAAATTTCATTACTGGGGCAAATAATTATGAGCTAGGAAGTATTTTGCTCATCAGAGCTACTTATTACAGTACTTATTTATTCAGTGGGACGATCATTACAGTCAAACTCTATATTTTTGCTGTGTTTCGTGATGTTTTAGGCATATTTAATATGTCATCCGTGGCCATATTGATTAGTTCGCATAGGGTCCGACAGTATCGCATAGCAAGTTTAAATGCCCAATACCACGGTGGTCCGACTCCAATGTATTTTTTTGCCTAGATATTTGCTGCGCCAACAGAGCCATCTTCAGTTGGACTCCTTGCGATTTTGCTACCAGTATACGTTTCTCCTTTCGGTAAAAAGGATTAACGAGTAAATAATAGTAAAATCGCAGCGGTAAACGTATAGTAGGTAAGTTAATACGAATACTTTTGCAGTTTTACCACCAATATACGTTTTTCCTTCCGGTAAAAAGGATTAACGTGTAAATGGAGGTAGAATAGCAACAGTAATCTTTTAGTATGTATGTTAATGTAAATATTCTTGCGATTTTTCTACCAGTATACGTTTCTCCTTTCGGAAAAAAGGATTAACGAGTAAATAATAGTAAAATCGCAGCGGTAAACTTATAGTGGGTAAGTTAATACAAATACTTTTGCAGTTTTACCACGAATATACGCTTCTTCTTTCGGTAAAAAGGATTAACGAGTTAATGGAGTCACAATCGCAACAGTAATCATTTAGTATGTAAGTTAATGTAAGTATTCTTGCGATTTTTCTACCAGTATACGTTTCTCCTTTCGGTAAAAAGGATTACCGAGTAAATAATAGTAAAATCGTAGCTGTAAACGTATAGTAGGTAAATTAATACAAATACTTTTGCAGTTTTACCACCAATATACGTTTTTACTTTCGGTAAAAAGGATTATCGTGTAAATGGAGGTAGAACAGCAACAGTAATCTTTTGGTATGTAAGTTAATGTAAGTACTCTTGCGATTTTTCTACCAGTGTACGTTTGCTTCTTTAGGTAAAAAGGATTATCGAGTAAATAATAGTCGAATCGCATTGGTAAACTCATCGTCAGTAAGTTAATGTAAATAATTTTGCGACTTTTCTACCACCATACGTTTCTCCTTTAGGTAAAAAGGGTTAACGAGTAAAATGTAGTTTAAATTGCATAAGATTATGTTCGAATTTTAAGTTTGTTAGAATTTAGTGTTTCTAAAGAGTAAGTAAGATAGCGAGCATAGATGAAAACTATATAACGATAAACTGTATGAAAGATGGGTTGTGAGTTATTGTTTTGAAGGTAACAGCTCCCAGGATTGTTACACAATTAAATTTCCCTAAAATTATTTTCTGTTACACTTCTCAAAACAACAGCTCCCAATTATACTAAAACAGGCAGACGGCACAACACTACTATTTAACTGTGGTTGTTGCCAATTTACCACCTTTTAACTTTTAGTTCATTTTGAATTTTCGCGCGCCAGCCGGGACCTTCGATGAATCGATACATCGATGGGTTGATTAGTTGCTGCTCACGCCACAGCGCTGCTCTCAGACGGTTGGGACATTCGCTCGCGGCGAGCTTCTAGTCAGTACCGATCCAGTCACCATCCGGTAATAATGACGCTCCGTCCTTAGTCCATAATTTCGGCTGTTTCTGGTAATAAGGAGACGAGAGCTTCGCTCTAGAGCAATAGTCGCGAGCTACCTGTTGTGCTACGATTCTTTTACTACATGACTACGGAATAAAACAAGCCCGAAAAACTAACCTCGACTTATTACAGTAACCTAAGCCCGGCTTACTAATTTGTTTTGAAACCCTAATTTCGACTTACTTACTATTTTTTCGATTTAAAAAAGAAAAACAAAAAGAATTGGACTTATTCGCGTTACCTGGTTGACTCAAGTGAAAAAACACTAGAAGCAACATTAGGAAGAAGCAAGCCTCTGGAATCATAAAAGAAATTATCGCCAGCCGTTAACAACTTAGCGAATTGTTTTCTCCACCGATATATCTACTCATAACGGTAAGTGCTCCACCAATAAAAAATTAACCTTATCATGTTTCTTCCCTCCAACCTTTTATATGTTTTCTCCCTCCTATTTCTTTACTGTTCTCCTCTCTTGTTCCTCTCTTAAGAAGATCTGGGAGTTCTTATTTTTACTCTCGGTCCTCTGTTAAGAGGATCTGGGAATTTCGTATTTTTTCTATCGGTCCTCTGCTAAGAGGATCTGGGAATTTCTACTTCTACCTCTCAGTCTTTCACTATCTCGGTCCTCTGCTAAGAGGATCTGGGAATTTATCCTTCTATCTCTTAGTCTTTTACCCTCTCGGTCCTCTGCTAAGAGGATCTGGGAATTCCTACTTTTATCTCCAGCCTCCCTTCAACGAGGGCGGAGCCGATCAGAAAGCAAAGAAACGAGCCCGATGTGAGCAGCGAACGAAAGAGGCCAAAGTCTCGTCCACCCCCACGACGCTCACCCAGGAAGTCGAGAAGTTATCCGTCATCCCGGAGATCCCCTCGCAAGCTGCAGGCTCTCACTCAAGTGTACAGGAGACCTCCCCCCTCGGCCGTTGCTTCCAGGAAGGCTCCCGAACGGGACCCAATTCGCCCAAAAGGCTAAAGTCCATTGTCAGCCGTCCCCAGCCGACTACCGTGTGTCGGAATCTTGTCGACCGTTAAATAACTCTTAAGTTCATCATAGTTCTTTGTAGTTGATAAAATAAAGGTTTTTCTTACTTGTTCTCTAAATAGTTGGAAAATTTATTATCAAGGTTTGGCTAATTTAGATCGTAGAGGAGAATTTGGTCTAGTTCGTCTTTGTCATAGAGAGCATTGAAAATTCATTTTCCGAGATTTAAGTTATTTGGTCTAAGTATGCAGTTTCTTCTGATTTCTTTTAATTGAAGTTTATTCCAATTCATGTTATTATTTATTTAAGAATTTCGTATTTGGAAAGTAGGGAAAATGTTATGGTTTAGGTCGTTACGTATATTCATAAATAT
The DNA here is from genome assembly GCA_011634705.1 of Andricus grossulariae. Classification (NCBI taxonomy): domain Eukaryota; kingdom Metazoa; phylum Arthropoda; class Insecta; order Hymenoptera; family Cynipidae; genus Andricus; species Andricus grossulariae. Next base: position 63,496,551 of record JAABKJ010075445.1, on the reverse strand, counting down.
TTATTAAGATATTTATAGTTTATTTGGATCTTAGTTTTGATGTTTCTGTGAATTATGGGTTTTGTTCCAATTCTGGGACTGGTAGGTTTTGAGAAGTAGTATCGCGAATAGTCGGTTGTGCACATAACTTCAGTTTATCGGTGTGCACGATCTTTGTTTTGTTAGGTCCTAGTCTAATTTCAATTTAAGATTAACCTGATTGAGGAATATTGTAAAGTAAATTTCTTTCAAGTAAATGAATCTAAATCAAAAGTTCTAGTATTTCATAGAGGTCGCTCGCGAAGCTGCAGTTTCTTTTTCTCTGGGGTTCAGCTTGAAGTAGTTGAGTACATGTACTTAGGTTCTATTTTCTCAAGTTCGGGTCTTTTCCTTAAAGAGGCTACCAAGAAAATTAATTCAGCAAATTTTTGCTATGGTTGCTGTTCTAAAAATTCTTTATTCTACGAAATCTGACGTTTAGCGCACACATAGGTTCGTGGACTGTATAAATAGTTTGCGTGGTAATTGTTAAAAGTTTAAGTATTAACGCGTGACATGACATTCGAGAGAGTTAAGTGCATTCTGCGACGGTTCGGTTGTATCTGACCTACACTCATTTTGAACGACGCATTGAAGCTTCAGCCGAAGTACAAGTCTTGGGAGCTTCAACCAATTAGAAGTAATGAAATTGGTTGGTGGGTTTGATAGGCAACACCGTCTAGAAAATGCAGGCGAGGCAAGCAGATGCTGGGTTCTACCGCAAAAGGCCCTGATTTGAATTCTATGGATCTCAGAATGGTTAACAAGAAAACGGTAGAGGTACTATTACCAAAGGTCTCAGGCTCTATCTATTGTCCAAGGCTACCTACCAAATTATTTAATCCTGTACAGCTGAAGAGGATTTACAGAGACATAGCAATTGGGCGTAAGGAAAGTTTCCCATCTTTAAACATATAAATCATCTAAGATAGAACCTAAGTAGTAGCAATTGTGGAGAGCTGAGATTGCCTGGGCTAGTATATTTACAGACCATCCTTCACTAAAAGAGAGTTAAAAAATGCAGATGTTCTAACAAGAAATTATACTGTCTTGTCGCTGCCAAAATATAAGTGAAACTATATTTACAATTGTATAATTCGCTTTGGTAGAGTCAACATCTCGGCCCCCTTGAACCAATAGTGTTCAAATGATACCTGTGTACATATTAAAAAAAAGGTGAAATTCATCGCGATTAATAAACTTTATGATAAACAATAATCAAGTGTATACATAGCATGAATGTGAATTCCATACAATAGAATATTCTTTAGTACAATTAAAAAATTCGCAGTGGACACAACTGTGTCACTGCACAAGTGTAAGTTCCAGAATTCGTTCGTGATTTCACTACCCTTCTTCTCGACCTGGGTGCACTTCCACAATGCGTCCCAATTTCCAGCTTAAAGGAGGGAGATTGTCCTCTTTTTGAAGAAACAAAGTGCCAACTTTGACTTGTACTTCTGTCGGGTTCTACCGCCACTTGCTTCTGGTAGTCAATTGGTGAAGATATTCTCGATGCCAGCGTGTCCAAAAGTGCTGGCGCAACATTTGACCATGTGGCCATGCTGATAATCGGCCAGTTGGTATTTTTTCTAAATTGGCTTGAGGGATCGTGGATAATGAACTGCCCATCAGGAAATGGATCGGTGTTTATAGGAGAAGTTCATTAGGATCATTTGAGAGAGGTGATATTGGTCTGGAATTAAGAATCACTTCAATTTCAACAACATATGTCTAATTGATCGTACGTCAACAAAGTGTTGCCGACTGTTTTAATCAAGTGCTTCTTAAACGATTTTGCTGCCGCTTCCCACAGTCCTCCAAAGTGAGGAGCGCGAGGAGGAATAAGATGCCTACTAATTCCTTCATTTGTCATCTGTCGTGTCGTTAACTGATCGTTACATGCAGAGAGAAAAGATTTATGCAATTCTTTGATTTCTTTATAACCCCCCACGAAATTGGTAGCATTGTCTAAATATATATTATTCGGTTTTTCTCTACGAGCAAAAAATCGCTTAAGCACTCCGAGTAAGGCTTCGGTTGTTAGGTCGCACACTATCTCTGAATGTACGGCCTTGGTCGCAAAGCAGACGAAGACAGATACATATGCCTTGATTCGTTTCAAATTTCTATGTCGTTTTTCTTTAATGAAAAAAGGACCGCAATAATCAATACCGGTATTTAAAAATGGACGACTTTGACATATTCGACTCTCAGGGAGATTGCCCATAATATGACTCGATCCGCCTGGTTTGGCCCTAAAACATAATACGCATTGACGAATGACCAGTCTTACGATATTTCTGCCGCCAAAGGCCCAAAACTCCTTCTCGGATAGCATACAGTGTTGTCTGAGCACCTGCATGCATTTTCCGTACATGTTCCTTTCTGATTATTAGTTTAGTTAGATGGTGATTTTTGGGTAAAACAATGGGATATTTTTGATCTTCTGGGATTTATGCTCGTTCTAATCGACCTCCTACTCGGATTATGCCATCATCAAGGAATGGGTTTAAGCATAATAAACTACTTTTGGGATCAAGAGGTTTGTTTTCGGACAAGTGTTTGAAATCCCTAGCGAAAGCTGAGCGTTGTAATAGCTGTAACATTTTCTTCTTTGAAGACTCAATTTCAGCTACTGATAGGGAACTAGTATCTTTAGGTTTATTCTTGACCTTACAGTTATTTATGAATCTCATACAAAAAGCCATTACTCGAATCAATGTATCGAAAGATGAGTATTTTTCTAATAGATTGTGACCGGCAATCGTCAATTTAAACATTTTAACGGTCACATCACTGCGTTTTTCAAGACGTTCTCCCGTGAAAGACTGACCTTGAGGCCAGGTACCTTCCCCACTTGAAAAAGTGGACGAACAAAACAACGTAAAAAAGTACGTATAAAAGGACGTTCAAAAGTACTTATAAAAGGACGTACCAAAGGACGCCCTTTTGTACGCCCTTCATTACGTCCTTTTGTACGTCGTTGGTACATCCTTTAGTACGTTCTTTGGTACCTCGTTTCTGACGTCATTTCAAAACTAATGTAAGATTTTAAATGTTTACGATACATACCGATGCCATGACCTTGCCCTCAGCATCTTTTACTTCTCGTTTCCAAATTATTTTTTCCTGACGAAAATGTTTGTGGCACACCACTAGTCTACTTTCTAATGTAAAATCTTTTCGCGGAATTGACCTTTGCCATTTTTTGAATAAATTTATATCTTTGGGAGCAGAAAAAAGGTGAGATTTCTCCGAAGAGGATTCGTAGCCCAAATTGCATTTGGGAACTACGCATCTATTACCTCTATATCCGGCCATTTTAATGCACAAAAGTCTTCTTTAAAATAACTAATTTCTTTTACGCGCATTATAAATCACTTAAGCTTATTTTTTTCATTATTACTTAATTTTTTATGTGAATATTTCATATAGCCTAATGTATCTGTCAGCAAGAAGCGCAGCAGCGCCGCCAGCGGATTTGTTCACGGCTGGCATCAAACTTCAGCCAGCGCTTTTGCACGCGGTCGGCTAGGGCTGAAACAGTGTCATCAGTGTTGACAAGTACATAACCTCACTTTTAAAATATAATAATTAATAATAAAAATGTTGAATGCGTTATAGTAATTGAAAATAATAATTATACCTGGGCTGGGAAGAAAAGCCCAAAATCATAATGTAATCCCATGGAAGGATACGTTTTTTGAGCGGAAGAAAGAAGGACAGAAAACTTTCGCGAAGTGTCTTCTGTGATAAGATTTATGAGTTTGTAGGATAATTGATCCCACGTTTGTTCTGCAGGCCTACCCCCTCGATATATATTTTTATAATTTACTGCAATGAAATGTTGAAAAGCGAACATGGCGACTACGACTAACGACAAGAAAAATAAGTTGTGAGGTATTTTTCGATATTGACGCATGCGCACTGAAAGTTTACATTCGGACATAACATACGTGAAATCACATAGAAAACTAGAGAGGTAATATACGTGGTAAAATACGCGTAGAAAACGACGTATAATACGTCGAGTATTATACGTTACCAACCCTGCTCAGTCCCAGTGGAACGCTCCTAAGCTACGGACATTTTACACGTTCCGGGAACGTTCCGAAGGTGCCCGCGGAACGTTCCGTGCCATTAGGGTCGCATGGGGTTATATCTCGCATCCGAGTTCAAAATTGTATTCTTGAGTGCCATTCGAGATGCAGCGGGTCTATTTTTGAAAGTAACAAACGAGATTTGTCGCATACGAGAATGAAGCGGGGTTGCCGGGTTTCCATAGAGTTCTATAGCAGCCAATAGCGACAAAGTATGAGAAGAAAGATGACGTGTGATTGGTGCTGTTAAATAAGTGTTATGCAAAAAAAATGGCTGGGGACGAAAGTGCAATAAAAAAACGCATTTATGTAAATAATGAATAGAAAAATCTACTTATGGGTCGTGCACATAATATACGTCACACGTTTTTCTTTTGTTAATATCGTTTTATCCCTTTTGGCTTCAAGTCAATATTATTCTCGTCTTTATGTAAACAAAGGAAAAACGTGTGAGGTATTATGCGCACGACCCCTTATTTATAAGTATTTTCGAACTTGTATACAGTTATGGTGCTGCGGCTTGTTGCGAATTGATGTTAGGGATTTGTGCAATGTGAAAATTTGTTTGGTTTTCAATTACAGTGCATCACAGTGCATTGTCCTTATACATTAGGGTGGTGCAACAGAAGCAACTGTGATTTTCGTGACAGATTTTTTTGATATTCTCAACATACCTGTCATTGGTTGAAGCGCTCTTTGTACAGTAAAGAAACTAAAGTTCAACGATACACGGAGAAACTTTCGGTGGTGAAATCTAATGTTATAATATTTATTTTTACAATAAAACAATAGCAAGCCAGGATAGAGCGTCACTATACTTCAATGATTACTTTTGTGAATATTTAAATGTGAAGTTACTAAGTTCATTTGTATATAATAATCCTTGATATAAAATCTCTAAACTATATTGCCGATTTCGATAGTCACGATTATATAGTTTTCGCCTGCTATACGTGTGACACGAGGCATCAGTGGGTTAGAAGGCAATGGAACATGTCACGATTAATCATTTTCGCCTGCTATATGCGTGTGACACGAGGCATCAGTGCGTCAGAAAGTGATGGAACGTATCACGATTATTCGTTCTTCAGTTGAAGTCATTGATCCCAACGATGCTGCCTTGATCTGCGCTTGCTTGGATTATAGTGACGTTCATTGGCTACATTACGCGTCTGCATTTGAATTTTAAATACGTACGCGAACTAGAGCCACTGAGTGCCATTCAGTCGAAGCTTGGGCATGTCTTTTGGGATCACTGTTGGAAATAGTAATCGAATCGAATTGTAGTTCGAATTTGATAATACGGCAACGTGTTGTATACAATATGAATTAATGATGAAGGAAATAAAATTGGTGAGTAAAGAGAAGAGTAAAGCCTCATGAGTTTGTAAAACTCATGTACGTTTCGGTTCTACTTCACCTACTATAGGATTAAAATCTCCATTTCCTTATAGTGACATATTCAAATTCAGCACTTTTACGCTAAGGGACACTCCCATTAAAAAAAATTACCGATACTTTAAGGAATTGATTTTGATAATTTGAAGGGATTTCAAAGAAGTTTAAAGACTATAGAGGACTTTTTTTTAATCCAAGGAATTTTCAAGAGCTTTAAACAATTGGAAGGAATTTCAAAAGATTTCAAAGCATTTGAAATACTTTGAGGTATTATAAAAGATTTTAAGGAGTTTTTAATTGATTTCACTAATTTAATAGGATTTCAGAGGATTTAAAAGTAGAGGAAAGTCGCGTCTCCCAGAATTTGGGAAACAAACAAAATTTAAAATACTAAAGTTTGATTTTTTGTGACGTGTCAATTACAGTAAGGATGTACTTGTATCCTTTGTTTACTCTCTCGTATGGCTGCATTTCAACAAGATCAGCTTGCAAGGTCTCATCAATGCCATGGATATCGAAATGTCGATGTTGGTGATTTCTTCTAGCTGGCTTGTGCAGCTCCTTCACCAACTGCTGCTTCTCAACGTCCATTTTCATATTATTATTGACTGCTTCATTTCGCAAGGAAAGCTATAACATCATAAATAGTCCGAAGTTCATGCTGTATCATATGCTGCACCATATTCAGATTAACAACATCATTTTGCTCTTGCGCATCAGCCACTTTACACAGCCTTTTATTATTCATTTCATAATCTCCTTCAGATGTGACTTTGAAGCGAATTCCAGGAGGACCAGGACTTGTACTTTCTGCTCGCTTAGAATGACGTCCGAATACATCGATGCTGCTTCCGCTGCATCGATGCTCATCTTGCAAATGATGAAAATCTTGGGAAAACACTCATTAATATATAATTCCAGCTTCTCGTAGTTCTTCAATAATTGATATAATTTCGTTCATGTGACTTGAATTTCCAGCTGATTAAGACGCTAGCAGTAAGTGTAATCGAGCTACCAATCCATTCGGGTCATCCCAGTAAATGTAATCCATTAGACTACCCTCTCTAGCAAGCATGTGTTGTGGAATCAGACCTTTACCTGATAATGATTTTCGGGGCTTACTTCGTCTATCTGTACTTTTTGATGGGGATGTTGGAATTAATTTCTTTATACATTTTTTATATTTAAAGGCTTTATTGTCACGAAGTTCACCATCTGGTTTATAATGCTTTTCATACACGTTTGTTGCAATGATAATTTGTCTATAATTTTCAAGATCACTGGGAGTTATAGAGGACTCTTCGGGAACGTTTTTGAATAAAAGTTCAAAGCAAGCCTTTACTTTTGGGAAAATTCAAATTACCCACATGAATATAGTTTAGGCTGAAACTTATCGGAAAATCTCCAATCATTAATCTATCTTTCGTTAGTTTTCTCACGCCATACACATTATCGAGTTCTCTACTTCTTTCACCTAATAATATGAGATACTTGTTTGCATCATCAATCCATGAAGATGTAGGTGTTTTTGAGTTATTTCCGCTTCACTGCGAGTTGATAACTCCAAGTTACTTGGATCTTCAGACTCGTCTGCTTCATCCTCATCATAAATTGATTTATATGACAAATCGTCATCATCATCAATACTTTCTTCAAGTTTACTCTTTGCTTCCTCTTCTTCTTTCCTTTTAATTGGCTCAACTTTTTTATATTCTTGAGACCACCAACAATTTTCTCTAGTGGATTAACAATAGGCTTAGAAGTATCACTTAATGTGCGGTCAACTGTTTCTTTACCCAACTTTATTAATATATGTTTTCGTCGAATTGATTCACTAACTCTAGAAATTGGATGCAAAATATCTTTGTGCTTTTGAAAATTCTCCTCACGTGAAGACATTTTGATACGGCAATGTCTATAGTGTGGCTGTTTCTGTATGGATCACAACACATTTATATATTACTTTTCACGATTTATGAAACAATCAAAACCTTTCCTATACCTACCTTGGTTAAGATTCCTATCCTTGTCAATTAGAACGAATCCATACTTGTCATTATTCCAGCAAGCTAAATACATATGCTTCAATTTTGAATAATTCATATCAGTATTCAGATGATCATCATAAATATGCTTTAGAATAATTTCATCTTGTTTAAATAACACAAGTAAATTAAAAGTATCGCGTACAAGATGTTTAAGAATATGGGCATATGTCTGGCTCAAGTAAGAACAGTCGATATCCTTGTGTCTACCCATGGATAAAAATGCTCTCATATTATCTTGTTTCTCACAAGCCACATCACCAAATACAATGACTTAATTTGGTTTTACTTCACTTGACATTATCACCTCTTCATGCCCATTGCAAGGGTAATACTCAATGACATCCACTGATTGAAGGACTTTTTCCAAAAATTCATAGTTTAGCTGTTTTAGAGATTTTGAGTAGATGTACACATTTTCAAATCTTAGTCCATTTGGATGTATCAGTATAGCCAGCAAAGCATTTGTCCTTCCACAGTTGGAAGGTCCACAAAATATTGCTCGTACATTGTTTGGCAGCAAACGTCCATGTTGTTGTTCTCTATTCTCGTTTTGAACAAGCGAATCAAAATTTTGGATGGGTAGTTTCACACGTTGTGCTTCAAACTGCATCTTGACAAAGACTTACTGGAAAACCTATAAATATCCTTGTTATATAGGTTGACCCTTCAGTCTGAAAGTATCTTTTGCATAGATATGATCGTCCACGGAGGCAAAAGAGTCATTTGTAAACGAACCGTCAAGCAGGCAAAACGTGGAAGTGGCTTGGTCAACAGAATTATCAACAATTTGCCGTTTGAGTTGCACTTGCCCGGTTTCCAGTACTGTGGACCAGGTACTAAAGTAGCGAAACGATTAGCACGAGGCGATCCTGGAATCAATCCACTGGACGTGACTTGCAAAGAGCACGTCACAAATACTACTACTCTACTCACAAAATAGAGAAATATAGAGGCCAGAAACTCAGTTGACAGTGCACTAGCTGAAAAGGCTTGGAAACGTGTCTTTGCTAAGGACACAGGAATAGGTGAAAAGGCGGCTGCTTGGGGTATAGCAAACACAATGAAGATGAAATCAAAATTGGAGATGGGCCCCAAGAATAGAAAAACTACCACTACCCTGAGAAAAATTGTTGCTGCAGCTAAAAAGTCCATGATTTCAAGCAACGATGCGCAAACTGCCATTAAATCTGCACTCAGAGGCGCACGCGCAGCTGTAATGAAGGCTGGTGGAAGAAGAAATGTAGAAGATTAATTTTCAAATAAAAAGATTAATTTTCTACCAAAAGATACAAGTTTTCAACCAAATACTTGAATTTTCAACGAAATAGGTAAATTTTTAATTAAATAATACAACATTTTATCCAAATTATTGACTTTTGAACTAGAAGAGATCAATTTTCAACTAGAAATGGAACAATTACATTTTTAGCGAAAGAAATTAATTTTCCAAGAAACTGATGAATTTTCAACTGAAATAGTTTAATTTTATGCCAAAGAGATGAAGGTTTAACCGTAAAGATTAATTTTCTACAAAAAAGGATAATTTTCCACGAAGTACATACATTTTCAAACAAATAGTTTGAAAGGACGTCCGTTGGATGTCCTAAAGACGTCTGCAAGTCGTCAAGGCAGATATGGGGTAAAATTTGCCAAGTGTCCCCGCCTAAAATTTGGTTGTTGCCTATCTTATTCAAACTCCGGCAGATCGTAGTGCTAGTGGACCTCTTTAAATTCTGTAAAGGAGGCACACCTAGTACAACGGGTTGTCAGGATACGAGGGCCCGAATTTTCGACGATTCACCCTGACTGCTAACATTCAATTGTACATAACTCCTGATACAGTTATCCAATTTTACTTTTTTATGAGGGGGGTTTAAAGGTATTTTAACAAGGTTCACAATAAAAATAATTATAAAACGATAAAAAAAATTATTTCACCTTGAATTTTCATTTTGAAAACATTTTTGCGATTTTATCCCAATTCGGCATTTTTGATATTTATTTAATTAGGCTAGAAAAAAAGCTTGAGATTTTCTCTTGAAAAGCATCCCAGAACTAAAATGGTATGGAAAGTATTGGCTGAGTTGTGGAAGGTCATATGAGCGTGGGTACCTCATGCCAACTAGCCACGGTGCTACTGGGCGTTCCGTAGTGACTCAGTGGTTCTAATAATTGATAAAAATTATTTTTCTGTTAACGTGTTATGAATATTTTATTTTATTCTTACTTTTATGTAGCTGGAAAACGATTTAGATATTTTCTTAGTTGAATTATCATAATGGTTACATTGTAGAAAAGCGATAGTTAATAATAAAATTATAAACGATTTTAGTGGATAGTTCTGCTCATCTGTTACACTTCGAGATGGTTTTTGATAAGTCCTCTTGCTTCCCACGTTTTGGTGTTAATCTCTCTGCATCTCACGTTTTAGGGTGCTTTTTGGTGTGAGTCCCCTAACCTCTCACAGTGTTACTTAAAATTTTTTTAAAATTTAATTTAACGTGCGCGTTCCTCTTCTCTTCGAGATCTATAATTTGAGATGAAATCTATTTTTTTTTCTGGCCGCGAGATATCTAAATTGTTCTGAAAGTATCAAAAAGTCGAAATAAAATCGAATTTCTGTTAACCGTGAGCAGAAACATCATTTTTATAAATTATTAGAACCACTGAGTCACTACAGCACGCCTAGTAGCGCCGTGGCTAGTTGGCGCGGGGCAGTCGCGCTCTTATGACCTATAACTCAACCAATACTTTCCATCCCATTTTCGTTTTGAGATCTTTTTCAAGAGAAAAAATCAAGATTTTTTTCCAGCCTAATTAAAAAATATAAAAAATGCCGTATTGGGTGAAAATCGCAAAAATGTTCTTTAAAATGAAAAATCAAGGTGATAAAATTTTTTCATCATTTTATAATTATTTTTATCGTGAGCCTTGTTTAAATAACTTAACAAAACCCGCATAAGAAAGTAAAATTGGATAACCGTATCAGGAGTTATGTACAATTGAATGTTAGCAGTCGGGGTGAATTGTCGAAAATTCAGGCCCCTGTAACTTGACAACCCGTTGCAATAGTTGCGTCCCCTTCACAGAATTCAAAGAGGTTCACTAGCACTACAATCTGGCGGAGCTTGAATAGGATAGGCGACAACAAAATTTTAGGTGGGGACACTTGGCAAATTTTACCCCCTATACCTTGTGTATTCATCCACGAAACATCATTCTCATTTACACTTTAAATTTTTATGCATTTTTAATTACTTTCCAAAAACCAAACAGACCTCAAGATCTTTTGACAATCACAATTCACAAGGAGATATCTCCATTTTGCCGTTGCAAGATACATTTGGATCATTTGAATCCTTACACCTCTACGATCATAACGAGAACAATGCGAATGGTAATTAACGAATTATGTAATTTTTCCGTTTTCTATTCAACACATCTGAAAAAACTGTTTAAACATGTTAAAGTTTAATGTCACGTGTTTCACAGTGTCGCGTTTATGCGACATGAAATCGAATTTTTAAATCTAAAGATACTCTTTAAAAACCGATATGAACTACGCTTTTAGCTTTTATCCGACAAGGCTTAGGCAGCATGTCTGCTAAAATCCTGGAAAAAAATTCCCTGATAATACCCGGGTTTTTCCATGTCTCAGAAATTTTCTCTAAGTATAATTTTTCATGGTACCAAATAGTTCAATTTTCAACTTAAAAGGATCAATTTCTGAACCAAAAATGGAACTGTTAAATTTTCAGTTAAAAAAATTCATTTGCAACAAAACTGATGAGTTTTCAACTAAAACGATGAAGCTTTAGCTGAAATAGTTTAAATTTGAACCACAAAAACGAATTTTCAACTAGCATGATAAATGTTCAACTGGAACAGTTAATTATTTAACCAAAAATCTTATTTTCAACTATCAAGATTAATTTATAACAAAAAAAAAAACAAATCTTCAACTAAAGAGGACGAAGTGGTAACCAAAAATTGACTAGTTGAAATTTCTATAAAAAATAAAATTAATTTTTAACAAAACAAATTAAATAGGAATCTGTATTATCATCAGAGATTGTAATTATCGATCCGTTGAGAAATCCAATCACACATACTGTGAATTATGCGGGCCAAATGTTGGTGTGTAGAAGTAAACTTCTTCCACCAGAAGTTCTTGATACAATCTGGTCCAGTACCGGGAATGCTCTTCGTGCCTCTGAGTGCTTTCTTCACCTCTTCGGCAGTGATTGATGTACATTCCTCCTCAGATTTTATGAGGTTGCCGCTAAATTCTTTGACGCGGATGATATTGTCAGTATTTTTGTTCAACTTTATTGTTTTCGGGATCTTGTATAACTCTCTCCAAAAAGTCTCTACCTCGTTGGGCTTGGGTGGATTTTTGACAGAAACTGGGTGATCACTGAAGAGGCGAGATTGGTCAGCGAGAAACTGTTGATTCTCCCTGATACATCTCTCCCTCTTCTGTATTCTCTTCCTTGCACCAGATAACACCCGTATTTTGTCAACAATGTGCTGCTTGATTGTCAGCAGCTTTCACTTGTTCAGTGTATGATTGAAGATCCTTTATTCTCGAGCGAACTTTCGAACTCTTTCCGTGAACCCTAGCGAACCGGCCGAACGCAAGCATTATGCTACAGCGTAATGCTAAAGTAATGCTAAAGTAATGGTAAAGCAATATTGCATTATAATTAGTAAAATAAAGACAGTAAATATGTAACCTGCTGCAATTATAATAATGCGTTAAAATTTACGTTAAATGGTATTGCTGTAATTGCAACAAGTTTCTTTTTTAGCTGTAAAAAATGAAGAAATAATGTGGCTGTCATTGCAGTCTGCTAATGGCGGCTTCAGGCAAGTTGCCAAAATGCTGGGGCCCGACTTCAATGACAGCCACTTTGTTTTCTTATTTTTTGATGCAGAAAACGCAATTTGTTGCAATTACGGCATGACCATTTAACGTAAATGTTAACGTATTATTATAATTGCAACAGTTTAAATATTTATTTCGCTTCTTTTATTAATTATAATGCCATATTGCTTTAGCATTACCTTAGCATTACGCTGTAGCGCAACGCTTGCGTTCGGCCGGTCCGTCCGGGGAACGGCGTACCAGATGTTATGTAGTCAATCACACACTGAATATGGGACGTATTCTGTCTTTCCCATCCAATCTTCTTGTTCCCAGCGGACACTGTTATATAAATGTGATGTAACAGTTTTATAACAGGAAAGAACAGGTTCTGTAACACGATTAGAACAAACTTAGACCATGGTCTAAGCAATGTCGTCCCCAAATGGACGTAGCAGTTATGTAACGCTGTTACAGAACTATGTACTGTCAGAGATCTGTAACAATTCTGGAACAGCGTTATATGTAAAAAAATATTTTTAGAACAATTTAGTCACAGGGTTACAGAGAAGCCATGTTCTGTAATAGTGCCGTAACACATATGTAACAGTGTTACGATGTAAATTTGTGCTGTGATCGTTCTGTAACAATTCTAGAACAGCGTTACATGTCAAAAAATATTTTTAGAACAATTTAGTAACAGGGTTACAGAGTAACCATGTTCTGTAATAGTGCCGTAACGCATATGTAACAGTGTTACGAGGTAAAATTGTTCTATGATCGATCCGTAACAATTCCATGACGGTGTTACAACGTTTTTGCCTTTATTGTAAAAATTCCGTAACAGTGTTACAAGGGTATGTGAAAAAAAAAGATATTTTTTGTACTATTGCTGCACTAAGTTTATATTTTAAATAACCCAAATTTCACACACGGTACTCTACACATTTAATCGAACGTTTAAATCTGCTGAAAAATCGCACTCGCTGGGAATTCGAAACCTACCTAAATTACCTAAGTCATATGTACCTAGCCGCTGCCTTAGCCAATTGCGCTATGGAACCGCTTGAACGTTCGTGACAAAATCTCGGCCATGATTTTTTGCTGAAAAAGCCAGAGTCATCTTAGAAATATATTTAGGAATAGTCTTTGGAATATGGGACGTCTTTAGGACATCAATTGGACTGACACAAACGTCCTAGGAACGTCTTTAGAACGTTCTCAGGACGTTCATGTTTTTGTGCCCACTGGGATTCTAGTGACATAACAGTTTCATCACCCTGTTCTATATTAGTTATATTATAAAATTCCAGAACTGTTACGTATCCTTAAAGTAACAACGTTACAAAACAGTGTGGCCTTTATGTTCCGTTCTTGGAACATGTGTGACATTCTAGTGACAGAACGGTTATATCATTCTCTTCTATATCTGTTACATTACAGAATTCCAGAACTGGTACGTATCCTTACAGTAACAGCGTTACAGAACAGTATGACCTTTATGTTCTGTTTTTGGAACACTTGTGATATTCTAGTGACATAACAGTTCTATCACTCTCTTCTGTATTAGTTATATTACAGAATTCCAGAACTGTTACATATCCTTACAGTAACAACGTTACAAAACAGTGTGGCCTTTATGTTCCGTTCTTGGAACATGTATGACATTCTAGTGACAGAACGGTTATATCATTCTGTTCTATATCTGTTACATTACAGAATTCCAGAACTGGTACGTATCCTTACAGTAACAACGTTACAAAACAGTGTGACCTTTATGTTCCGTTCTTGGAACATGTGTGACATTCTAGTAACAGAACGGTACCATCACTCTGCCCTATATTAGTTACATTATAGAATTCCAGAACTCTTACGTATCCTTACAGTAACAGCGTTACAGAATAGTGTGACCTTTATGTTCCGTTCTTGGAACACGTGTGTCATTCTAGTGACATAACAGTTCTATCACTCTGTTCTGTATTAGTTACATTACAGAATTCCAGAACTGTTACATATCCTTAGAGTAACAGCGTTACAGAACAGTGTGACCTATATGTTCCGTTCTTGGAACACGTGTGACATTCTAGAGACATAACAGTTCTATCACTCTGTTCTATATTAGTTACATTGTTAAGAATTATAACGTACGTGGTATGTCTGGATTCGTAAATAAATAAGGTAGAACGAATATTTCTCAAATTTTAATGAATATTGATGACATTGAAAATCTGCTTGTTCAAAATTACCCTACTTTTGAAGACTAATTTCTCGGTTTGTAACGATTGTTTAACAACTAAGAAGTAAGATTTCAATACAAAATTCTTTTTTCTAGTATATTGAGAAATTTAATGACAAATTTTCACTGGATATCAACTATATTTCAAAACTATCCCAATGAAATATTTCGATTAGACGACAATTCAAGCAAAATATTTGCAACATTTCAAACTTTATTTCGCCTTCTTGCGGCTATTTTATGTATAACCATTGTTAAGAATTATAACGTACGTGGTATGTCTGGATTCGTAAATAAATAAGGTAGAACGAATATTTCTCAAATTTTAATAAATATTGATGACATTAAAAATGTGCTTGGTCAAAGTCACCCTACTTTTGAAGACTAACTTCTCGGTTTGCAACGATTGTTTAACAATTAAAAAGTAAGTTTTAAGTAAGTAAGTTTTAGTCACAATTCTTTCAAATATTAGATCAATATGAAATATTTATATAATCGTACAAATCTATACTTTTATTAAATATACATGCATACATAGAGTATATCGACATAATTTTATACAGATTATTTGAACCAACTTTTAAAATTCGTCATTTATTTTAATGGTATCACTATGCACATCAGAGATATATTTTACTAGAATAGTATATTCCATTAATTCATCTACGGTTATTTGTAGGGTCTTGATGGAACTTCTGGCCCTGCAGGTGTGTCCAGAAGATATTTACACACTTCTCAGGCAAATCAGCAGAGTTTCATGTCAGAAGAGAAAACCCGCTCCACGTTCGAAACCGGTTTAATTTAAAAATGTGCATGTTCGGCGATATGCTTTCTTTTTAACACTAACCGATTAATAAAATGAATTTAATTTTGTAAACTAGACGAGTTTAATTTCTTGCTTATTTCTTCTTTAATTTTATAAATTCCATCTTTGGCTAAAAGATGGGCCATTTCGTTGCCGTGAATTCCAGAGTGACTTGAAACGTGAGCCTGAAAATTAAAGACTGGTCAAATTTATCATGCATTTCAAGTTTGAAAATTGAATGTTTCCTAATTCAGAGATTTTTTTTAATTGAACGCCTCCGATCTCGGTCGCTTTCAAATTTGAATGCTTAAAAATTGTAACATTTATCCATTTCAGTGGCTTTTGAACTTAAATCCTTCGAAGTTTGAAACAGAAAAGTTTCAATTTTTAATGCCTTCAAATTTGGATGCTTTTTATTATGAGCGCATTTGAAATGCACTCTTTCAAATTTGGGTAATGTAAAATTTCGAAGATCCCGAATTTAAGTGATTCCAAATTCAGGCACAAGAAAATTTCACTAACCCAGGTGACTTCCAAAGACGAGAGAGCTGATTCCAATTCGATGAGTTCTTCCTTATTAATCACTGTTTTTTTCTTGGCCGTTTTCCAACCGTCAACTTTCCACTTCTTCATCCACTCTGTGACGCACTTAATCAGAAATTTAGAATCTGTATTAATTTTTAGTCTCTTCACTCCAGCTTTTTTCGCCTGTCGCGCTGCTTCAGTCACAGCCATAATTTCGGCTACGTTACAAGTAGATCGACCAAGAATAGATCGAGAAACGTTTCTGTAATTTATAAATATCACTACAGGAAATTCATCTCAATTCTCATAGATTATAAGATTTTTTGATAAAAGTAATAAAATGGAAATAGAAAGCAAAAATTATTCATACAAGGAATGATCGTCACCAAACCAGACTCCAATGCCCGCTTTTGGATTTGCCAAGCCATTCGAAATACAGGCACCATCTGTATAAACGTTCACATATCCATTTTCGTCGACTATGAAATTGGACTCAGAATGAAACGATGGGGGTTCGATCTGAAAAATATACATTAGATTATATAGAGTCACAGTTGAACTTAGGACTGTACAAAAAATCATCAAAGTGTGAAGGAGTCGAGTCGAATTTGCGATTTAAATTTTATCCCAATTTTATTTCTCTCAAGATCCAAAAAAATACTCATCTTGGATATTAGCCGTGCTAAATATCCGCAGCCTAAAAACATTCTCGAAAATCAAAATAACAATTTAAATAAAGAACAAAACTTCCCTTCCGAGCTGCAGTGTTGCTAAATTGGGGCCAAAAAAGTTTTATTAAAAAAAGTTATCCAGTTTCAATAAAATAGATGCGGAAGTTGACAGTCTTAAAATCACACTAACCCAAAATTTGGGCACGCTCGGCTGCAGATTGCGATAAAATGATCAGGGGCGTATGCATATGGGTGTATAGGGGTTCAAGAAAATATGAATGCGATCAGCGGCGTACGCGGGCGGGTGTTCAAGGGGTTTAAGAAAATATACATGTTATCAGGGGCGTATGCAACAGGGTAACATCATTGTTAAGAATATTTATAAGCAAATTGGCATTTTATCAAATTTTCAAAATAAAATCACAGTTTCCTCATGAAAAAAGTATTATTAGACACGTGCGGTACATTTACTTACACTTAAACACTATTCAATAATATTTTGAATTTTTTTTAAATTTATTATGAACAAATGAACATTTTGGCCTTTTTCAACCTACAAGCACTGTTTTTCACGGAAAAGGATCACTTGGTTATAAATACGTTGTACGTTTCATTAATTTATTGTATAGTTAAACTGAACCAGCATTCACGAAGTTAATTAATTCTTACAAACATTTATAGGGGTTGAATTGACAGACACAATGCGGCCCTAAGAGTGCTTTATAACCATCTTTGTCGCTCTTACGGTGTTGGCCGCGACCCTGCCCTGATAAGTTTACAAATAAAAAAAGTGTCGGTAAGGTAGGAAGCCGGTCACGTGACCCACTCGTCACATGGCCTTAATGATAATACAGATTTCTTTAAAAATTGGATTTGTAACATCTAGCATAATAATGCGTACATTTTTTGAAATAAAATCTCTTTTCTCGATCTCTCTAGTAGCTTAATGGGAAAAGCACCTGACCGGAAATCAGATGTCCTCTGGTTCGAATTCTAGAGGTGTGAAAGGAGAAGATCTTTTTTTCAGAATTAAAATTAATTAAAAATGATTTTTAATTTATAACTCCATCTAGTCTGAAAAAGATGTTAATAATTGTCCGCTATTCTCTAATAATAATACAGATTCCTTTCTATAATTGATACTTAAAAAAAAAGAATTTGAAGAAACTGAAAGAGAGTTTAGATATTTTACGAAACATTTATTGTAAGAGCATCCAACCGATAGGCAATAGACGTGGGTTCGATTCCTTCGAGAGCTAATAAAAAGAGGAAATTTTTTCGTCAAAAAAGAATTTGTAATATTCGTTATTACAAAAGAATATAGCATAATGTTCAAAAATTAATGATAACATCTTCAACAATTATAGAATTTTTGACTGAAATTCTCATTTTAGTATTTTTTATTTGGTATTTTAGTAATTGAATAATTATTGTGTATGCCTTGCGACAACCAGGGTGACTGAAATACTTCATTTTTCAAAATTCCCTGAATTTTCCCAGATTTTTCCCTGACTAATGTTACATTTTCCTTGACCATTAATGTTCAACGACTAGAGTTTTAATTTGGTAAAATTTTGAATGTAGATTCTTTGATAAACGGAATAAGAAAATTTCAATTTCAAATAAGATTTTTAAAATTTATTTATATATTTCAATCAAAAACAATTACTTTTCTACCATGAAATATGAATTTTCAATCCAACAGGATCAATTATCAACAAAAAAGTTGAATTTTGAACTAAAAGTATGACTTTTCACTCAAACAGTTTATTTTCAACAAAATAATTAAATTTTTAACAAAATAGTTGAATTTTCAACCAAATTGTTGGATTTTCAAAACTGTTGAATTATCATGACTGTTGAATTTTCAACAAAAAAAGATTCATTTTCAGTCAGAAAGGATGAATTATCTCTCCAAATAGACGAATACACAAGGAAATACTCAAATGTTTGACAAAAAGATGATCTTTTAATAAAACACTTGAATTTTTAACAAAATAATTGAATTTTCAACTAAATAAATGAATTTTCAAAAAAATACTTGAAGTTCCTGCCTGAAAACAAAATTGTCAACCAAAATGTCAACGAATATCCAACAAAGCAGTTGGATTTGTATTAAAAAGTGTGACTATGTAACAAAATAGTTACATTCTCAAGAAAATAATAAAATTTTCAACAAAATAGTTGAATATTTAACCAAATACTGGAATTTTCTACCTAAAAAGAACAATTTTCAATTGAAATGTCGAATTTTGAAACAAAAAAGATTAACCTTCAACTAAAGACAGTTGCATTCTGAAGAGTTGAATTGGTAACGAAAAAATGAACCAATTTTTTAAAAAAAAGTAAAATTTTAAAACACAAAGTTAACATTTTTACAAAATAATTCCATTTTGAACAAAATAGTTGATTTTTCAATCTACAAAGATGAACTCTTAAGCAAAAAGAATAAATTTTCAACCAGACCTATTCATTCTTCACCCAAAAAGGCTAATTTTTAAGAAAATACATAAATTTTCAACTGAAACATATACATTTTCAAACGCAAATGAAAGAAATTAATTTTCAGGAAAACAATTGATTTTCAACAAAATGAAAGAATTTTCAACAAAATAGTCAAATTTCTTATCAATGAGATGAATTTTCAACTAAAATAATAAATATGCAATCAAAAAATGAATTTTCAACAAAGGGGTTGGATTTTGAACCCACATGTTGAATTTTCCAACCAAAAAGACGAATTTTCGAAAAATAAAAATTTTTCAGTCAAGATGGAAAAAAATGTCATCCAAATTTTTGAGCTTTCAAGTCAAAAGACGAATTTTCTGTGAAACGGTTGAATTTTCAACCTAAAAATATTAATTTTCAACAAATTACTTAAATTTCAAGCAAACAGTTGGATTTTCATCCAAACGGTTGTATTTTCAACCAGGAAAAAAAGATTAATTTTTTACCAAAACAGACGAACATTCAAGGAAGTACTAGAATTTCCAAACAAATAATAAAATTTTCAACTAAAAATGATAAATTTAAACCAAAAATGGAATATTCAAATTTTCAGATGAAAATATTAATTCTTAACAACAAAAAACGAGTTTTTAATAAAATAGTCAAATTTTCAACCAAAGAGATGATGAACTGTCAACTTAAATGATAAATCTTTATTTAAAAAATCAGTTTTAACAAAGTATTTCAACTTTTAATTCAAAAGTTGAATTTTCCAAATAAGAAGACGAACGATCAACAAATAAAGATTCTTCAGTCAGGAAAGAGAAAAATCATATCCAAATTGTTTAACTTTTCTGTCAACAGACGAATTTTCTGTAAAAACAAAAAAATTAATTTTCAACCAAAAAGGTAACTTTGAACCGAAAAGTTCCATTCTTGAACAAAAAAGAGGACATTTCATCCAATAAGATGAGTTTCTAACTAAAAAACATCAATTTTCAATAAAAAGTGAAAAAATAAGATTTTCAGTCACAAAAATTAATTTTAAACTAACAAAAAAAAAACAATTTTCAACCAAAAAGTTAAATTTTGTACCAGAAAAATAAAATGTTAACAAGTTGGTTCAACGTTTACAAAATTGCTTGCGTTTTCAATAGAACATCAATTTTTAACCAAAAATGTAAGAGTTAGATTTTCAGAGGAAAGACGAATATTTTCAAACAAAAAAGATCGAACTTAATCAAAACTAGTTAAATTTCCAACCAAATAGTTGAATTTTCGAGAAAAAAAAATTATTTTTCAACAAAATAATTACATTTCCAACCAAATAATTGAATTTTAACAAAATAGTTGAATTTTCAATCCAAAAAGACGAATTTTCTACAAAACAGTTGAATTTTCAACCCGAAAATGTGAATTTTCAATAAAAAAGTTAATTTTCAACCACATATTTGATTTTTTAACTAAAAACGACCAACATTCAACCGAAAATGGAACAGTTTTCTAGTTAAAAAATTAATTTTCAACCAAAAAAGAACGCTTTTTAAAATAAATTTTTGACAAAGTAGTTTAAATTTGAACCAAGTAATAGAATTTATTTCATTATTTTCTATTTATTATGTTCCACAAAATAATTCAATTTTTATCAAAATAGTAGAATTTTTAATCAAAAGAAATGAATTATCAACGAAAAATTTAATAGTTGAGTTTTAAACTAAAAAAGATCAATTTTCAACAACAAACAAACGATTTTTCAATAAAAAAGTCGAATTTATTAACAAAATTTACCTACAAAGAAAGACGAATTTTCAAGCAAAAAAGATCAAACTTAATCAAAACTAGTTAAATTTTCAACCAAATAGTTGAATTTTCGAGCGAAAAAAATTATTTTTCAACAAAATAATTACATTTTGAACCAAATAATTGAATTTTAACAAAATAGTTGAATTTTCAAGCCAAAAGACGTATTTTCTACAAAACAGTTGAATTTTCAACCCAAAAATATGAATTTTCAATTAAAAAAGTTTATTTTCAAACACATATTTGATTTTTTAACTAAAAACGATCAACATTCAACCAAAAATGGAACAGTTAAATTTCTAGTTAAAAAATTAATTTTCAACCAAAACGAACGCCTTTTAAAATAAATTTTTGAAAAAGTAGTTTAAATTTGAAACAAGTAATTGAATTTATTTCATTATTTTCTATTTATTATTGTCAACAAAATAATTAAATTTTTATGAAAAAAGTAGAATTTTTAACCAAAAGAGATGAATTCCGAATCAAAAATATAATAGTAGACTTGTTCAATAAAAAAGAGTTTACTTTCATCTAAAACAGGGAAAAAGTGACTGATTCTGAAGTCTGAAAATAAAAAAATAAAATTAATTCTCCTTTTAACCAAGTAGTTGGATTTTCAACCTACAAAGATGAATTCTCAACAAATATGCAATAGCTGGTATTTTAACCAAAAAATATGAAATATCTACTACAAAATATTGATTTTCAATCCAAAGAAACGAATTTTACACTAACAAGATTAATTTTCTAACAAATAAGAAGCATTTTCAACAAAATACATGAATTTTTAACTAAAAAAGATAAATTTTCAACTAAAAGGGAAAAAGTTATATTTTCAATAAAAAAATTAAATTTCAATTAAACAAAAAGAATTTTCAAGAAAATCAATTTCCCACAAAAGAGATGAATTTTCGACAAATAAATACTTTTTCAGTCAAGAAAGAAAACAAATTTCATCTAAAACAGGGGAAAAAGTGAATGAATCTGAAGTCTGAAAATACAATATTTTTCTGAAATATATATCGAGTTTTATTAATTTATGGAACAAATTTTCAATCAACTGAGGCTATGAGATGGCAAAGATTACAAATGAATTCTCCTGAGTTTCAAACTTCAAAGCTTTGCTATTCCTAAAATTACAATGATAAACTTATCTAGAAATTCGTCTATAAATCAACTAATTACGAATCAGTATTCGAAAGAGCGTTACCGACTTTCATCAGCCTTTCATGAACCTCTCGAGCGAATTGGACCTGCCCTTGAACAGTCATTAAAAACTGAGGATAAGTTAAAGCAGATCCTTCTTGTGGAGTCACTGTTTCTGTTCTAGTTGGCATTACCGGAATCGGCAAGTATCTCACAGAACTCGAATGCTGAGACATGCACTCTATCGAAGTTTTCAGGTGCAATTCGATTTGATCACAAATCGAATAAAAGTCCTCCATGTTCTTATTAAATCTGTGATCTGGAGGATCAATGCCTTTTGTGGATCCAACATCGACGAGACTATTTTGCTGAAGAGTTTGAGCTGCAGTTTTGAGAGTAACTGATAAAGCGTCTCTTAGAGGTCCAACAAGCGATTTGACTTTGGATATATTGTCCAGTTTTTCCTGAGGTTGTTGCTGTTGACCTTGTTGTTGTGTTTGGGCCATTTGTTGATTTCCGGCTTGGGTTATCTGGCCCATTCCCATCCCACCGGCCTGCTGAATTGGAGGAATGTTCATCTGGAAATTAAAAACTTTATTTAAGAGGGTGGCCGCAAAACTGTTTCAAAATTCCCTGATTTTTACCTTATTAATCTTTCAATTTACTTTCAATTTTCATTAATATTCGAAGACCAGAATTTAAATCTTGTAACGTTTTTTACATAGAATCTTTCCGAAATGGAATAAAACAATTTCAGATTAAAATTGTTAAATTTCAGATTTACCAAAAAATATGATTTTTCTATGATGAGAGATGAATTTTAAATCGAAAAGGATGAATTTTCAACACAATTGGTGAAATTTCGACTAACAAAAACGACGTTTTAACAAAATAATTGATTTTTATCAACATTGGTAAATCTTCAACCTACAAAGAGTAATTTTCAAACAAATGGTCGAATTTTCAAACAATAAAGATCAAACATCAACCAAATAACTGAATTTTTAAAGAATAGATTTGAATTTTTAATAAGAAAATAATTTTTAATCCAAAAGGACAAATTTTCGGTTTAAACAGACAAATGTTGAAAAAAAAACAGTTGGATTTTCAATCTACAAAAATAAATTTTCATTTTTAACAAAAAAGTTAATTTTTAACAAAATAGTTGAATCCTCAACCAAAACGCATTGGTTTTCAAACAAAATAGTTCAATTTTTAACAAAAAAAAAAATAATTTTCAACTAAAATATTGAATCTTAAACCAAAAATGAATTTTTAATCGAATAGTTGAATTTTCAACAAAAAAGATGATTTTTTTTCTACCAAAATATAAGAATTTTTGACAAAATAAATTAATTTTCAACTAAAAAAGATTAATTTTCAACGAAAAATAAAATACTTAAATTTCCAGTTAAAATTTTTTTTTCAAAAATATAGTTACATTTTCAAACAAAAATATGAAGTTGCTACTAAAAAGATGAATTTTTAACTTAACAAATTAATTTGTGATAAACTAGTTTAACTTTGAACCAAGTAGTTGAATTTCAACGAAAAACCGATAAATTCTCAACGAAAATGTAATAATTGGTATTTCAACAAAAAAAGATTTTAATTTTCTACCAAAATAGTTAAATCTTCAACATAAAAGGACGAATTTTTATGAAAACAGTTAAATTCTCAACGAAAACAGTTTAATTTCAAAGCAAACAGTTGCATTTTTAGTCAAAAAGAATTAATTTTTAATCAAGAAGATTAATTTTCCACCACAAAAAAAAAAGTATTTTCAACAAAATAGTTAAATTGTCAACCAAATAGTAGAATTGTTAACTAAAAGAGATGAATTCCAAACCAAAAATATAATAGCAGACTTCTCAATAAAAAAACTGAACTTTTAACCAAAAATAGTTGGATTTTTTTATTGGTTTCTATTAATTCAGTTTGCATTTAAACGAAAAAAAAACGGGAAAAAGGGTCATCTAAAGTTTTATAATGTTGCTTTCTCTTTAAGTAATAATTGTAATTCTTCTTTAATCCTACTTTTGTAGGGCTCATTTTATTCCTTAAAAGAAACTCTACAAATTTCTTTGTTACGTTTTTACTTAAAATGTTTTATTTAAGAATAATACCATTGTCATTTTTATGAAAAATATTTTTTATAAATAAAATTAAAAAAAAAACGTATCAAAGAGATTGGTAGAAAATATTTCAAGGAATAAAATGAGACCCACAACATTAAGATTAAATAAAAATATACAACTTTTACCGCAAGAAAAAATAAAATCATAAAACTATTGTCTTCAGTTATCTTCCAAAATTATTTGGAGTCAAGTATGAGAATATTTTTCTAAATTTTATCAATAATTTTTACCAAAAGCTCAATTTTGGGTTTGAGATAACTAGTGAACATCATTAAGGTGTTCTGGATCATCAAAAAAATCCAAAATTTGTGAAAATGTGAGTCAGTGTCACAAAAATTCTTCCTTATGAGATAACTAATACTCTGAGGTAACAGATTATTAAACCGCGTTTGATAATCTATGAGGAATTTGATATTACGCCCACACACCTCGTCATACATAAACTGCAAAGTGAGAGCAGATTTTCCAACTCCTCCACTTCCAACCATGATGACCTTGTGCAGTGCCTGAGTAGCTCCTGGTTTTTTTGACATTTTTGCTTGTGCCTATTAACAAAAAATAATTAATTATTGACAAGACAATAGAAAAAAAGATAAAACAGAAATCAGGGCTGGGACTTATTTGACAAATTCAAAATCAGGGTAACGATTCGGCGGACAATTTTCAAATTCCCGGTCATTTCCCGGTCAACTAAAATTAATATTTTAATTCATGAATTCATTCTAAACATCCTTCAACACAACCGAGAAAGACATAACAAAATTAATTAATTTAAAAAAAAAATACTTAAATTTTTCACTGAAAAATATCAATTTTTTACAAAAAATAGAATAGTTCAACTTTCAGTGGAAAAAGTTAATTTTCAACAACAACAAAAAACGGATTTTCAACAAAATAGTTCAATTTTCACCCAAAGTGATGAATTTTCAAATAAAATTATGAATCTTCAACTGGAATAGTTAAACTTTAAACCAAAAAGATTAATTTTCGAACAAAAAACACCATTTTTCATGAAAATACATGATTTTCTAACGAAATAGTTGAATTTCGAACTACAAAAATAATAATTTTCAACCGAGAATGGAATAGTAACATTTTTAGATAAAAAAAATAATTTTAAACCAAAAATAAGAGTTTTCAAATAAAACAAGGAATCTTCAACTGAAATAGTGGAATTTTTAAACAAAAAAATTAATTTTTACTGAAAAAGACGAATTTTCAACTAAAAAAAGATGAATTTTCGAGAAAAAAAAACAGATTTTCAACAAAATAATTAATTTTCAAAAAAAAAATATCAATCTTCAACTGGAAAAGTTAAAGTTTAAACAAAAAATTTGAATTTTCAACTAAAATGATGAATCTTGAACTGAAATAGTTGAATTTTTAAACAAAAAAATTAATTTTTACTGAAAAAGACGAATTTTCAACTAAAAAAGGTGAATTTTCGAGAACAAATAAACAGATTTTCAAAAAAATAATTAATTTTCAACAAAAAAATATCAATCTTCAACTGGAAAAGTTAAGTTTAAACCAAAAATATGAATCTTCAACTAAAATTATGAATCTTGAACTGAAATAGTTGAATTTTCAAACAAAAAAATTAATTTTTACTGAAAAAGACGAATTTTCAACTAAAAAAGATGAATTTTCGAGAACAAAAAAACAGATTTTCAAAAAAATAATTAATTTTCAACAAAAAAATATCAATCTTCAACTGGAAAAGTTAAAGTTTAAACCAAAAATATGAATTTTCAACTAAAATGATGAATCTTGAACTGAAATAGTTGAATTTATAAACAAAAAAATTAATTTTTACTGAAAAAGACGAATTTTCAACTAAAAAAGATGAATTTTCGAGAACAAAAAAACAGAAAAGCGAAAATTAACATTTTAAGCCAAATAAAGCAGGATATGAAAAAAAGTTAAGATAAGAAAAGTGTTACTTTTTGAAAGCCTTTATTTTCATTTTCACACTTAGATTTTATCAACTATATTTACTATAGTTATTTGTTATGAAAATTTCGACAGAAGTTTCCACGACTAGTAGATTGTTTTATAACACCAGACATATCTAAAAGAAATTTAGCAAACTCAACATTCTTTTGCCTCAAATCTTTTTCCTCGCGTCTCTTTTTTAAAAAAATTCTTGAATCTGAATCCTCGTTGTTTTCTGCTGGAGTCTGCAAAAATACATTAGAAGTTAATTATCTAATAATTTCATCATTTGATATTACACATTGTATAATAATACCCTATGTTTAAGAATAAAAATATAAATGCTGTCTTACCATTATTGCTATAATCTTCAGAAAAAGATGGTGTGTTTTCTGTACACTAAGGAAAAATAAAAAGAAATATTATATTGCTGTTTCATGAAAAATCTTACCGAGTTTTATATAAATATTAAATTGTTGAAAATTAGTACTTCTTGAAAGCTTTTTAAATATTGACAATTATTTAGCATGTCACAAAATCCATAGAAAAACTTGTATATAAAGTAGGCTTCAATTATAAAATTTAGTATAAATAGCAAGAATCGAAAAGTAAACTTGTGCTATAAAAAAATTTTGGTATGTTATTCATCTAAGAAAACATCTGTAAAATCGTATCAGATTGATCTCTCAGATAGTATAGTAAAAGTATAATAAATATGACAATCCCAAATGCTATGTGTGTATTGTGTGTGTAATATGGAGTACGATATATATAGAGTTTTAAAAATATTTCAAAGTAATTCAACATATTACATAATACTTAAAAAACAATTGTAAATTAATTAAAAATATTTCAAGGGATTTCAAATCTTTTCTAAGGATTCCAAATGATTAAAGAATAATTCAGAAGCTATTTGAGAATCTTTGGAGATTTCCTGATCCGTGGAAAGATTTTGAGGGATTTCAAAAATTCAAATAAATTCAAGGGATTTCAAATGACTTTAAATATTTCGAAAGACATACATGTCTTTCGAAAATTTCAAAAGACTACATAATATTTCACTGTCTTCGCGAAACTTTACTAAATTTACGAGACTTAAATCAATAATTTTAATGAGTTGCTATTCATTTTATTGCTCACTAGGGTGGCTCGAAGAAAAATTAATAATCGAAATCAACCTAATAGCTATAAAAAAATTCATTTTCCATACCTTATAACCTATATTAAATTTAAAATAGATTGATAAATATCCTGAAGTTCAACGAAACAACAATTACTTTACAAATTCTTAATTCTAAATTTTTCAGTTTTTCTAGGACGAAATCTCATTTTTGCAATCATAAAATGAGAATGAAAAAAAATAATAATTTTGAAAGCTTTGCAAACTCTCATACCGTTTTTTTCGAGCATATCGAAACTTTCTCACACTAACCCTTTACTTTGAAAAATTGAAAAGCTTTAGAAACTTAAAATACTTACACTCTAAATGAAATATAGATTACAAAATTTTTAATTATCAGCGTTTTGTGAAAATCGCTAATATTAATTCTTTAAAGGAATCAAAATAATATGGCCAATTTTGAAATGTATTGTAAAATAGAAACACTCAGTTTTTAGAAGAAAAAATATACATATTCAAAACAATTAGGTTAATTAAAAATGATTTTATTTATATCAGGTTTCTAAAAATAATACTTTAGCGTATAAAATCTAAAATATTACACTTACAAGATTTTTGAAAATTTTGCATATTATTAAATTATAAAAGAAAATTATATCAGCCATTTTTTAAATATATAAATCACCAATTTAAAAAAAAAAAAGAGAAATAACATTGTTAAAGTTTATTGAAAAGTTTATTATGAAATCCCATCGTTTCGAGAACACCCAGTTGTCATCACAGGAATAAGTTCTAATGGATTAATGGGCTACGAAAGGACTTTGTGAGGTTTCACAAGATTTTCATTGATTATTATGAATAAAAAATAATTTTAGAAGACTTCAAGAGATCCAGAGGTATGAACTACTTGAAAGCTTAATGAAATAAAAAAATATACTTAAGAAAGATCTTTGACTAAAAGGCAATTTCAATAATATTATAACCGAATTAAGAATTTCAAGGTATTTTAGACCAATTAAAAGAATCGCAAACAATCTTATGACATTTCAAGGGATTTAAAATGGTTTTTAAGCAACTTCAAATACTTTTCAGTAAGTGCAAAGAATTGAACAAGTTTTTAGGGTTCTTAAAGTATTAAGGAAATCTCCAATAGATTTCATAGTACCTAAAAAAGTATTATAAATAACTTAAAAATAATTCGAGGAATTTCAAAGATTTTCTAAGGATTTCAAATGATTAAATAATATTACAAAGAATTTTTAAGATTTTTTTTTAGATTTCCCGATATATTTTAAGCCGAAAACGCATGATATGAAAAAAAGTTGGAAGAAGAAAAACGTTTCTTTTCGAGAGGCCTAGAAGATTGTCAAACTATGCAAGATACAAAAAAAGATGGAAATACAAAAATCGTGCACCTAAGAAAGGTCTACAAATTGGTTACAAATCACGTTTTGATAGGACGCGTAGTTTTTGTTTTGTACGTGAAAAATGAGATTAAAAAAAAATTCAATGTTTTGGAAGACGACACAAGGAAAGAAAAAAAATGATAGGCAAACTTTTTCACTCAAACAGGATGTACAAATTAAGTTAAATTTGTTAAAAATGACACAAGAGACGAAAAAATGAAAAGACAAAAGTTGTTCAACCAAAAAAGATCTACAAATTTGTTATAAACTCTTGCTATAAAAATACATACCATAATCTTCTACTATACCAGTTAGGTCAAAATAATTAGTTCAAGCCAATAAAACGCATTTCCAAAATTGAACAATCTTGATTAAAATGAAATCAAACTGATATCAACATCATAGTTTTCAAATTTTTGTAAACCAAACATGAATATTGACCCGCTTCTAATTCGAATTGAACCATAATCTTCTACGACATGAGCTAGGTCAAAATAATTAGTTCAAGCCAATAAAACGCATTTCTAAAATTGATCAAGCCTGATTAAAATGACATCAAACTGATATCAACATCATAGCCAGATTTCGCTCGAGGGCGAGATTCATCCATTTTCCCTTCGTGTCACCAGACCCATTGGATCATGGGGTGTCACGCACAGTGTCGAGGATGATTTTGATTGGCGGCAGGATCAGGAAAGCCAGGTGTGTTCCCCGATCCCGTGACGTCATTAATCCAACCATCAGTTTTTTCGGGGGAGTGAGGGCCATTGTGTAACAGGCGGGGGATGCTCTACGCAGCTGCTAACGAGGACGGGTTTTGCCAACCTCCGTGGCATTATGTCCCGTATATTTATCCACACACAGATACATCCCTGACACATGAATTTCATGTTGGTCGTAGAATATACTATGTAGGTTGTAGGGATTCCACGTTCCACGCCCGAAGAGAAATGGCGGACCTTGATTCTTGATATTAAGTCCTCGCTCTGCTTTCCCCGTTCATAACACATAACGGAAGCTTTGCAGGGTCATTTTATATGTGAGAAGCATCTGTAGCCTTGCTCCTCTTTTTTAGGGGTGTAGGGAATCCATACGCTCACCCCTGCACCAATGAAGCACGAGATCTGTCGGGGAATCTCTTAAAACGTCATTTAGGATTTCAGATCGAGGATTTTTGTACGATGATGGATTCTTATGTATATTTTTTTTCTATGGGGGGGTGGGATCAGACTTCAATATTGCGGGTACTTGTAATTTTTAAGGAAAAACCTTATTTCATCGACTTCTTCCAGACCAATATTCAGAATTTTGTACAGAAAAATGACGTTTCGGAATCAGACCGATTCCCTCATCAGATTATCTATTATGAAATATGAATAATCAGAAAAATATTATGTAAGAAAATATATAAAACATGATGGTAAAATCAGCCCCGTGGCACTCTGAAATGAAAATGACGGAAATTTTTAAATGCATGGCAAGTGTCAAAAATGTGAAATTTTGTGCTTTTTATATTATAAAAACAGACTTAAAATTCTTTTTTTTGCTATAATATTAAGTTTTGAGGCATTTAGACTGAAATTTTATTAGGCTTTTTTTTTGTGATGAACGAGAATAATGGAGAGAATTTTGCCGAACATTTTACCTTAAGAATTTTGAAGAGTTCAAAAGAATAAAAATGTTTTCCTAAAATTCCTGGTAAAATTTGAATAATGTTTTATTTGGTAAATCACTTTGAAGAGAATATTGAAAAATGATTCTCTAAAATTTCGAAAAATAATGTAGTAAATTTTAAACCAACATTTTTCAACTCTGCACGTTTACAGCATTTTACAAAAAATTCGTGTTGGTTTAGGAAATATTAAGAAGTTTCGCAAAGATTTTATAACATTTAAAACAAAATGTCGATTTCATGAAATTAAAAAAAAAATCGATTTTAAAAGATTTTCAAGAAAAAATTTAGAATCTTTTTAAGAAAGAAAGATTTCAAGAGAATAAAAAACTTTTCTAGATAAAATTCAACAAGATTTTAAAACATTTCGAAAGATTTCCGAATTTGTCAGAAAAGTATGTAGAAGATTTTAAGGCAATTTTTTCATCTTGCAGAATTGAAGTTTTTTTTTAGGAAAAATGCTACTAATTTTAAAAGATATTGAGAAGTTTTGACAACATTTCAAAAAAATTTAAACCTTGGAACGATTTCTAGAAATTTAAAACAAAATGTAGATTTTTGAAGATATCGAAAAAAGGAGCTTTGAAAAAGTTTTGAAAGCCTTCAAGACAATTGAAAAATTTTCTTTTAAAGATTCCTGGAACACCCGTATATGATTTTTTATTTAAAAATATTAATTTCAAGGGAAAATTGAATAAGGGTTTTAAAATTTTCAAAATATTTCCAACATTGTCGAAAAAATATCTGGAAGATATTAGAACAATTTTTGTTGCTAGATTTAAAAATATATATATTTTT
>JAABKJ010075445.1:63332014-63465407 GCA_011634705.1 Andricus grossulariae | reverse complement strand
ATTTAAAAATATATTTTTTTTTTAATTTCAAATTTGAAACAATTTCAAGAAAATTGAGAAAAAATGAAGAATTGTGGAATTTGAAAAAAATGTTTTTTTTTTAACTTTTTAACGATTCCAAAATAATAAAAAAATCTTCTTAAAATTCCTGGAAAGATTTAAATAATGTTTTATTTGGTAAATTAATTGTAAGAGAACATTTAAAAAAATTTCATAAGATTTCGAAAACTGACGAACAATAATCTGAAAGATTTTTTGGTGAAATGTTTTTGTTTTGCAGGATAAAAAATGATTTTCTAAAATTTCTAAAAATAATGGAGAAAATTTTCAAGCAAAAATTTTTCAATTTTTCAAGATTACAAAATTTTAGAAAAAATTCGTGTTAATTATGGAAATTTTTAAAAGTTTCGCAAAGATTCCATAAAATTTAAAACAAAATCTATTTTCGAACATTTCGAAGAAAAAATTTTCTAAAGATTCATAAGAAATTTAAAATGTTTTTTTTTTTATTTTCAAAAATTATTTGATCAGAATATTCCAAAAGATATCCGAAATTATGTTCAAGAATCTGAAATTGTTGGGAAGTTTTGATTTTGCAGGATTTTAAATGATTTCCACAAATTTTGAAAAAAAGGAGATTTTTTGCACGATTACCAAATTTAAAACATAACTTGAGTTTATTCAGGGAAACTTTGACCAAATGAAAAGTTTCATGAAACTTTGGAAACGTTTCAAAGTTTCCAAAGTTTCAAACATTAGGGCGAGAAAATTCAAAATATAAAAAATACCATTAGGTATTAAATATAAACATTTTATAGTACCCTTTGGGTTTTGAAGCAAATCATATCCGTGGCCGCAGTAGTGGGATTCCGGGGCCGTTTTAAAATGAAAAATCAAACGGACCTCTCTTTCTATCTCCACACGTTAGAATGAGAGGTCCGTTGAATTGTCGATGTTGAACACTGTCCCGGAGTCCAATTGCACGGGACGGAATATCATCTCAATTCTAGAGTGGGAGCTGATTCCACGATAGTGGAGAGTATTAAATGAGTGAAAAGCCGCCATCTTAGGATGTTTCACTTCAGTGTGGCGCGAGATTTGAATTTGAATTACTGATTTGCATTAACAGAGGATGGAGGTAGAATTCTCTTCTTGAATATAATAAAAACCACCTTACAAGCAGTTCTCAAACAAACTAATTCTACCAACACCTAAAATAAACAAATAAATTTAAAATATTCTTTGTTTTCAACATTAGGTAATACAGAATTCTACTTTGCAGGGAGCCCACGCAAGATGGTGGATCCTTGCTTCTTATGTCAATGGCATCTTGAATTTCTCCCACCCGACCTGAAATACCTATTTGGAAGTGTAGTGGCAAAACTCAGAACAATGTCGAAAAGCCACATGGACTTCCCCGCGATGTAACTGCCTAAAACATTTTATTGTTTTGAACAACGGAGATCAAAAACCATTGATCACACAGTGATTAACTGCTCGCCCTTTATTTTAAAAAAGGTATTATATATAATATATATATATTTTTTATAATATTTTATTTGTTTATAAATATTGCTAAAAATGTGTGTTCATAATTTATGGGCTTGAAAGTATAATATAAGCCAACAAAGAGGACAAAGAGTGCACTAAGCTTACAGTTTTTTTTCAGCCAAAAATAATTAAGTTTCGACGAATACATAAACTATTTAAATAAAAAAAAAAAGACTTTTAGAGGGCGAGAAAAAATAATTTCCAGAGTTGAATATTCGTTTTGTTGTGGTGAAAATTAGTTTTTTTTTTCTTGAATGGAAGTTTAACTATTTCAGTTGAAGATTCATCATTTTAGTTGAAAATTCACCTCTGGTGGAAAATCCAACTATTTTTGGTTGGATAACTTTTTTTTGGTTGAAAAGTCTAATATTATTTTTTTGCTTCACAATTTGTCTTTCTTGGCTAAAAATGTTATTTTGTTGAAAATTAAGCCATTTTCTTAAAAAGACATGCTTTTTGGCTCAAAATGGAACGGTTTGTAGATAATTCGTCTTTTTGGGTTGAAGATTCAAGTATTTGGTTGAAAATAAACTGTTTTATTTGAAAATTTTACTATTTGGTTGAAATGTTATCTTTTTGGAGTAGAAAATTCATCTAGTTGAAAATTCGTCTTGTTTGGTTGAATTCAACTATTTTTCATTTATATAAAAATATTTTTTTGTCAAAAATCAACTATTGATAATTCTATTTTTCTGCTGAAGATTCATAATTTTAGTGTAAAAATTCATCTCTTTGGTTGAAGATGTAATTATTTTGTTAAAAATTAATTTTTTTCTTTTGGTTAAACATTATTGACTATTCCACTCTTAATTCGAAATTTAAATTTTTCAGTTGAAAATTCAACTACTGGGGTAAAAGTTAAAAAAAAGGTAAGTTGAAAAATCCCTCGTTCAAGATTAATTTTGTTGTTGTTTATAATTTAACTATTGTGTGAAAAATTCGCTCTTTCGGCAGAAAAATAATTTTTTTAAATCAAAATTTATCTATTCTAGTTGGAAGTTCATAATTTTCTTTAAAAATCATCTTTCCTGATAGAGATTTGATCTGTTTGGTTAAAAATTCAACTATTTGTTGTTGAAAGTTAATTCGTTTTGGTTAAAAAGTTTACTATTAAATTCATGGTTCAGAAATTATATTTTTTTGCTTAACAATTGTATTATTTTGTTTAAAAATGCAATTCTTTTGCTGAAACTTTAAAAATTTTGATATAACATCATTTTTCGGTCCATATTGATTTAGTGATCTTTCTTTGTTAAATTTTCAGTAAAATTTTCAATTTAAAAAATACATTTTCAACCTTGTAGTTAAATTTCCAAATCGAGAGATTAAAAAACAGGAATTACCCCCCAAACAAAAATACCACATCAAATGATGGAATTTTAAATTAATTTAGTTTATAGTGCGTAATTCTAAAGTTCTTTGATTCTAATTTTTTTAGTTTTCAATCTTAATTCATAATAGTTCATTTTCTAATTAAAAGTTCCCATTTTGAAAACGATGATTAGAATCCTTCAGTTTTTAATTTAAGATGCTGTAGTTTTGAAATTTCTTTGTAATAGTTAAATTTTGAAGTTTCATTATAGAAAATTCTTTAATTTTAACTTTGATTTCAATCAACAAGAATAACAGCGTGAATTTATTTTTCTATCAAAAATCTGATTTTTTTGCAATTTTGCAGCCTTTAGAATTAAATCCATTGAATTCCAGTTTGCACCCATAACATTATTGAACGCTTGTACATAAAAGTTCTATATTCTAAAGTTTACCATTTTTATTTTAAATGCTTCTAATTCAGAAGATTTTCACTTTGACTGAATTATTTTGCAACTTTATGGCCCTTACACATTATTATTCAAAATATTATATTTTATGAAATTTTAATTTTTGAAATAGTCTACACAATTTATAATTCAAGTTCGGAAAAATTGTGTTTAATTTAATCAGTATTTTGCAATAAAGGCTGAACTTCAAAAGGCGTTGTTTCAGATTGTTAAGAACGCCGAACTGAATTGATTCATAAGAATTGAATGTGAATTAAAAAAAAAAAATCAAATGAATTGAAAACAATCTAAACATATGCAAAAATTTCACTCAATTCAGTAAATGTGAAATATGCTTAGAAAAATTCAAGGGAATTCAAAAGAATTTTATGAAATATCTAAGAATTCAAGGTTAAGTGAAAATACTTCATGATCAATTAAACTAGAATTGAGTAAATTTAGAAGAATTCAAGTAAATTAAAAAAATTCAAGAGAATTCTAAAGAAGTTAGAGTAAATTAATAAGAATTCAGGGTGAATTCCAAAAAATAATATTAAATCTTTGAAACCCTACTAATTTCTAACCAAAAAACTGACTATGACTACAAAACAATTCAAAAGAATTCAAATGAATTGTAAAATTTTTTAAAAATCCATTTACTTCAGTAAAATTTGAGTGAATTTAGAAGAATTTAAGGGAAACAAGAAGAATTCGATGAAATTGATAAAAAATCAAACTGAACCTAAAAAACAATCAAGTAAATTCAAAACAACTCAAAAATATTGAAAAATTAATTGAATTGAGTAAATTTGAAATAAGGTTAGAAAAATTAAAGAAAATTAAAAAGAATTTGATGAAATGCCCAAAAATTTAAGATGAGTTTAAAGACTTCAATATGAATTAATCGAAAACTTTTTAAAAATCCATTGAACTGGGTAGAATTGAGTAAATTTAGAAGAATTCAAAAGAATTAAAAATAATTCGGGATAAATTAATAAGAATTCGGGATGAATAAATTCTTTAAAATCCATAAACATATTACAAAATCCCGTTGCATTACATGAAAATCTAATGATACTTCTTGAAATCCCACTAAAATCATTGAAATCCACAGAAATCTTACAAAATCTCTGGGAATATTTTTAAATATTTTTAAACCTGTAAAATCCTGTAAAATCCTTCCATATCTTCCGAAATTCTAGAAAATTCTTTAAAAACGCATGCAAATTTTTTTAAATCTCTTAAAATTATTAAAACCCTTGGAAATCTCTTGCAATTGTTTAAATCTCTTGAAAATGCCTTGGATCCTTTTAAAATGCTCTAAAATATTTCGAAGTTTTTGAAATCCCTTTAAACTATTGAAATAAATAACAAAGTTCTGGAAATCTTTTAAAACAACCTAAAATATTCCAAATCTTTTAAAATCTTTTGAAATCCCTTGATTTTTTGTAAATCTCTTGAAAATGCCAAGGAATTTGAAGAAAAAAAATACCTTAAAATATTATAAAATCCTTTAATAATTTTATCAATTGATCTTCAGGATCGATTAAATAAAAACTTTTGTTTTAAATCCATTGAATCAAGTAAAATTGAGTAAATTAAAAAGAATTCATGTGGATTTGAAAACTACGAAAGACTTCCAAAGAATTTAAAAGAATGCAGGCTAAATTAATAAAAATTCAGGGTGAATTCCAAAAAATAATTTAAAATCTCTTCAAATCTTTAAATCCCTACGAAATACCTCACTTTACGTGAATAAATTCTTTGAAATCAACTAAAATATTATAAAGTTTCGTGAAATTCTATGATATTTCCTGAAATCCTGAAAAATGTATTAAAATACTTTGAGAGCTTTAAAATCCCTCAAAATCATTGAAATCCTCGGAAATATTATCAAATATCGTGAAATCTTTGAAAATATCTCAAAATCTTACAGGTCCTGTAAAATCGTTCCATATCTTCCGAAATTCTAGAAAATGCATTATCCTAAAATATTCCAAACGCTTTTAAATCCCTTCAAATTTATGAAATTAATATAAAAAAAATCCTTGGAATCCTTTCAAATTATTGAAATTTATTAAAAATATCTCGGAATCTAAAAATAATCTTAAATATTTCAAAAGAATTCAATACAATTCAGAAATACGTATAGACCTGAATTGAACAGAATTGAAAAGTGACTATTTTTTCATTTTTTCTCAAAATCCCTGACTCTTGGAAGCTTTGATCTAATTATAAATTTTTTAGGGTACTTTAGGGACCTTCTGTGAGGCCTGGAGATGATTTATTTTGCACTTACGCGTGTTTTTTATGATTTTCCATAATACGTCTTTCTAACTCCTGATCCTGGTGCGGCACGAATTTATAAGTAGATAAATACGTGTGATCAGGATAATCTTCGATCATGTAGTCTCCACACTCGGCTGCAAAATAAAGTTTAGACTGAATTAAATCTAAAATGGAAAGCAATCTTTTTTTTTTTTGCAACATTATTTTTAGGCTCATCCAATATTGGGTGAGACAGAAAGGCAATAAATCTACAGCGACTTGTGACAATGAGGCAATTGTGCTCAGGCTCAGATTGACGTAATCAAGACATCCGTGCCACTTGTAATAATTCATACGATGACGAACGAAATAATCATTTCTTGTGCCCCATTCTTCGTTTTTAAAATTCAGGGTGGCGATTCCGCAGACGATTTCAAATTCCCGGTCATTTCCCGGCTTTTTCCGGCCAAATTCATCAATTTACCCGGTCAACTAAAAGTAACATATTCATATTTGCCGCAAAACGGAAACATTTATTTAACAAAAAATGGAATAGTTAAATTTTCAGTTGAAAACATTAATTTTCAACAACATAAAAACGGATTTTCAACAAAATAGTTCAATTTTCAACCAAAGTGATGAATTTTTCAAATTAAATTATGAATCTTCAACTGGAATAGTTAAATTTTAAACCAAAAAGATGAATTTTCAACCGAAAAGATGAATTTTTAAACAAGAAGATTAATTTTCAAATAAAAAGATCAATTTTTTACCAAAAAATACAATTTTTCAACAAAATAGTTCAATTTTCAACCAAAGTGATGAATTTTTCAAATTAAATTATGAATCTTCAACTGGAATAGAAGGAAATGATTTTTCACCAAAAATATTAATTTTTAACCCACAAGATTAATTTTCAACCATCTGGTTATTATTTCAACTGAAAAAAGATAACTTTTCAACCATTTTCAAACAAAATGTATAATATTCTACCAAAAAAGACGAATTTTCCACAAAATACTGGAATTTTCAATTAGAAAAGAAAAATTAAAACAAAAACAATAGCTCAATGTTCAGTTTAAAAAATTAATTTTCAACAACAAAAAAAAAGAAACTTCAACAAAATATTTTAATTTTCCACTAAAAAACGTTGAATTTTCAACTAAAAAACGATTAATTTTCCACTAAAAAACATAATTTTTCCACAATAAAAATAGATTTAACAAATTCTGTAAATTTTCAACCAGTTTTAAACGAAACTAATATTATTCTACCAAAAAAGATGATTTTTTACCAAAATACTTAAATTTCCAACTAAAAAAGATGAAATGTCAACTAAAATAGATAAATTTTCAACAAAAAACAGTTCAATATTGAGTTTAAACGAAAAATAATAATAAAAAAATAAAGATATATAAAGAAAAATAAAGATAGATAAGTTCAATATTCAGTTTGTAAAATTACTTTTTAACAAGTTTTTAACAAATACGGTTAAATTTGAAACAATAGAAATGATTTTTCACCAAAAATATTAATTTTTAACCCACAAGATTAATTTTCAACCATATGGTTGATATTTCAACCAAAAAAGATAACTTTTCAACCAAAGAGAAGAATCTGCAATCAAGAAAATAAATTTTTAACAAACTAATTCAACTTTCAACAACGCAGTTGAATTTTTGACCAAAAAAAATTGAATTTATAATAAAAAACAGTTGAATTCCCCGAAAAATATTTTAATTTTCGCGGAACTCTGACAAGAACAGTGAGCGCTACCTAGCGGCTGGTAAACTCCCCTCTTACGATATACCTTTTGCAATATTTCCAGCCACTGAAGAAAGTTCGAGAAAATTGCTGATTTTGCAGGAAAAATTGCACATCGCGCGTTTTATTCACCGACGTGTATTTTTAATCTCAGACATCAAAGATTATCTTTTATCTAGCTTTTACCCTCCGCGACTCTATTAAACGCAAGCCATTTCAAAAAAGTATTTTTCGCCTCGGATTCAATTTAAATAGGTAGAAACTTGCAAACTTACACTGTATTCCCTTGGAGAAAAAGCTCCGGCCTCTCCTTCAGGAGGTTATCTTTTATCCAGATCAGTAAACGTTCCAAGTTCCCTGCCGAGTAATAAAAATTAAAAGACTCAAGAAGCCAGAAATCCGTGAAGAGAAAATATTGACACTTACATTCCTCGCCAGCAGGTAACTCAACTTCGTACTTTTTCTTCTTATCAAACAGCAATTCAGCCCCACCCCTGAAAATCGTCTATGATTTATTACCACGTACTTACGAACAAAAGAATCTTTTTTCGTGATATTTTCTCATTATTCAACATAAATCATGAAATAATACAGAATTAATAACAGAAATACAAATTTAGGTTGAATTATGTATCGTCTTATTTGGATAATTCGGGAAAAATATGCAGAGTGAGGTTAGGATGCCGCGTGGATTTACCCGAATTCGATAGTCAGTGGAAGTGTTGGGTCGCTTGAAGACATTTCTTCGAAATAATCGCTCCGTCGTCGTTTTTATCTGACCAGTGATTCAATTTTCGACTTTAATCGCACTGAATTGTAAAACAGAGGCTTTTTTCATTTGCAATGTAATAGAATAAATACTCTTTGTAAATACCGGGTTCCGTGTTCTCCCTGTTCGGTACAATACCGGTGTCATGTTCCGCGTTCCTCCAGTTTCAGTACGTCACTGAAATTCTTTGAGAAAAAATGCATATTTTGTCAATAAAGCGGGCAATTTTGAAACTGGGAATGATCGAATTTCCCGTTTTTGAAATATTTACTATTTTAGGTGTCACGCGAATTGATTTTGAAACTGTTATTTTTTATTTACTTAGTCACATTTAATGTTGATGGTGTGCCGGTTTCCGCCCCATTTTGTGGTAACTCGAGGCCATTGATCCAGACAATTCCGGCCATTCTCAAAATAATAATAATCAAAATTTATAAAGCTGTAAGTTCTGAAATTAACATTTTGCTTTGAATTTAAAATATTTTCATGATAAAAAGGCTTCTTTTATACTTATTTTGTTATGAAAAACATTTTTTTTTACTTTTGGTGATATTCGTCGCCATAGGGGAGTTTCCCTGCCGCTAGGTTGGCCTCACTGCTCTAGTTATTCCGCGAAAATTCAAATTAGATAAAAGAAAAATTGCTTTTTTTAGGCAAATTAATAATCAAGTTTTTTAGTTTGTTTATGAAACGAAGTAAAAGTGTCAGTCAGTCAGTTTGAAAAGAATAAATTTAATATTTTAAGTACTGGTCAGTTTTTTTCTTTGTTCTGTATTTTATAAATGTATATAATTATTGTCTACTGGAAGAGCGTTTCAAAGTACAAATTCTCAACATTGGTTTATTTATTTGTTTATTAAAAAAAAAGAATTCAACCAAGCAGTTGAATTTTTAAATAAAAAGATTAATCTTTTTTAAAAAATCATGAATTTTCAACTAAAAACGAGAAATTTTCAATCATATAGTTGAATCTTCAACTAAAAAATGAATATTTTAAACAAAAACAGGATTAGCTAAAATTGTAACTAACATTAGTTTTCAAAATAAAAAAAAAACGAATTTTCAAGAAAATAGTTAAGTTTCCAACAAAAAAATAGAATAATCAAATTTCTAACTAAAAAAAAAACACAGTTTTTAACCCCAACAAAAACGAATTTTGAACAAAATAGTTCAATTGTTAACCAAAGAAAAGAATTTGTCACAAAAATGTGGTACTCTGCGCATGCGCAATCTAATACTGTAGCTTGGATCAACCTACATTTGATCAATTTGAATTTCGTGCGCTGAGACTATAATCGATTAATTTTGTTAAAAATTTAAAATTAAATAATGGTTGAATTTAAATTGATTTTCAATTAAGTAACATAAATTCATTATTTACTCTAAGGTAATGTAATTGAATATGGGCTATTATTTTTATAATCAAAGTTTATTTTTTCTTTAAAATAACTCTATTGTAATTATGTAATCTTTTTAAATGACTGTTATTAATAATTAAATGTATAGAAATGCAATTACAAATTTAAAGGAGAATATAATGTAAAAACTATTTGAATATTTTAATGAAAATAATTGTGTAATGCTTTTTATGTTATGAACTGATTAAATAATTATTAATTTATTCTACTAAAACTTATATTTTCTGCAAGTAGTTTAAAAGATTACGGATTCGGAAATAAATAGTGCACATGCGTGGCAAAAAATTACATATACGGAAGCTGAGTACAAGATTGCTTGGTTACGATTTCCATAGTGTGAGCCGCTGTAAGTGTAAGGCGTGCGAACACAACAAACATGAGTGCAAATGTACCATTCTCAGCAATAATTTTGAATGAAAAGGATGTGCCAGGAGCACAATTAGTGCCAGATTTAAGTGTAGAAGGGCACAGCAGTGCGCTTTTGAGAAGATGGTTGCAGTGTAGGAAGCAACCAACTGAAGGAAAAAAGAACGAGTTAGTGGCAAGGTGAGGTTATGCTTTGGTAAACAAACGTTGTGCTTTTTTTTCAAAGTATCTTGTTACTTAATTATGATAAATTTGCAAATAATTCATATAATGATAAGGATAGAATTACTCGTGAACTGAAAATTCGAGATGTAGATTGTTTTGGTGAAATTATGATGAATTTTCAACTGAAGCGATTAATATTTAACTGGATCACTTCAATTTTCAACCAAAAAGATGCATTTTTGAACGAGAATATTAATTTTCGAATGAAAACAATGAATCTTCAACTGAAGTAGTTGCATTTTCAAACCAAAAAATTAATTTTTACTAAAGAAAGATAAATTGCCAACAAAAACTTAAATAATGAAATTGCAAGTTGAAAAAATTAATCTTCAACCAAACAGATCAATTTTCACCTACAACTATGGAATTTTCAATTGGAATAAGTTAAATTTTCAGTTAAAAAAATTACTTTCAAACAAACAAAAAAATACTTTAAAAAAAGTAGTTACATTTTCAAATAAAGTGATGAATTTTCAAATAAAATTGTAAATATTTAACTGGAATAGTTGAATATTAAACAAGAAAGTTGAATTTTTAACTGAAATGATGAATCTTTAACTAGAATAATTGAATTTTTTACCCAAAAAATTAATTTGCAATCAGAAGATTAATTTCTACCAAAAAAGACGAATTTTCAACTAAAAAGAACAATTTTTAAACAAAAAATTGAATAAATAATTTTTTAGTCAAAAAATGAATGTTCGACCAAAGAGATAATTTTTCAATAAACGAGATTAATTTTCTAACAAAAAGACGAATTTTTAACAAAATATATTAATTTACAACAAAATAGTTTTTCTTATTTTTTAAACTGCTTTGTTAAAAATTCATGGTCGTCTTCTTGGCTTGAAAATTGAACGATTTTGTTGATAATTTTTTTTTTTTTTGAGTAAAAATTTATTTATTTATCTGAAAATTTAACTATTCCATTTTTGGTTAAAAATTTATTCTTTACAATTTGAAAATTCAACTATTGGGTAGAAAAATCATGTATTATGTTCAGAATTTGTCTCTTCAGGTGAAAAATTAATCTCGTTTATTAAAAATTCATATTTTTCTTTGAGGATTCCAGTTTTTTTTAAACTCATTTTTCTTGGTTAAAAATTAAATTTTTTGTTGATTAGAATTTATAATAAATCATCGTGAAAGCATTAAATCTATTATTAAAAATGGAATAGTTAAATTTTAAGTTTAAAAAGAAATTATTATTTTGAACAAAAAAATTGTTCTTAACAAAATAGTTAAATTTTCAAACAAAGAGATAAATTTTAAAATAATCAGATGAATTTTCTATGCAAAAAAAAAAACGAATTTTGAACAAAATACATAAATTTTCAACTGAAAAGGATAAATTTTTGAATAAAATTAAATAGTTAAATGTTCAGTTAACACAATAATTTTCAACAAAAAAACGAATTTCGAATTTGTAAATCAAAAATGGAATAGTTAAATTTTCAGTTGAAAAAAAAAAATTCTCAAACAAAAAAAAAAATTCTCAAACAAAAAAAAAAATTTTTCAACATAATAGTTAATTTTTCAACCAAAGTGATGGATTTTCAACTAATAGAAATAAAAAAATTTCAACAAGAAATTTTTTTTGCTTAGAAAAATAATTGTTAATGTTTAAAAAAAAATGGCAACAAAACAGTTTAATTTTCAACAACAAAGATGATTTTTTAGTCAAAATTAAGAATCAACCAGAAAAATAAATTTGTAACAAAATAGTCGAATTTTCAACTAAAAATGTAATCGTTAAATTTTCAGTTAAAAAAATAATTGTCCACCAAGAAAGCGATTTTTCAACAAAATGGTTAAATTCATCACCAAAATAATTTAATTTGCAACCAAAAATTTAAATTTTTGAGCAGCAAGATTAATTTTCTACCAAAAAGACGATTTTTTAACAAAATACAGGTATTTCCAACCAAATAGTTGAAGTAGCTTTCCTATTTTTAAAAAATAATGTTAATTTTCAGAGATGGGAACGAGAAAATAAAGCCTTACCGCCATCGCAAAGACGACCAGTTCCTCAAAGACCGAATTTATCTATTGATCATCAAGACTGGAATACTGCAGCTTTTCTGTTTCGGATCACCAGGAGAGCCAAAATCACCTGCGCCAGCAGAAAACTTTTTTTTTGCACACATGCATTTTGTTTTATAAATAAATAAATAAATATTTTTCACCATCAAACAAAATTTTTTTCACTCTTCTTGATCATGCCTTTAGGAGAAAAAAACATTTGTTCAATTATATACAATAGATTCCGAGAAAAAAACTGATTGAAAATATGCTTTTTTTATGCGTTCACATTGGAATGCTTCCTTAAATGGATATT
Organism: Andricus grossulariae; assembly: GCA_011634705.1. Lineage (NCBI taxonomy): Eukaryota > Metazoa > Arthropoda > Insecta > Hymenoptera > Cynipidae > Andricus > Andricus grossulariae. The sequence goes on along the minus strand of JAABKJ010075445.1, from coordinate 63,452,948 downwards.
ATATTTATTTCTGTACCTCAGCCTGGGATTGATAATTCAGATATTGCAAAATAAAGTACAAATTTTATTTATCATGAGAACTTTAATATTTGTTTCTTATTTTGCATTGAATTTTATCCTCAACTACCCTGAAAAATGTATCATTTCAATCAATTCATATATTATTACGATTATTCATGATATGCGTTGGTATTGAAACATACGTATTTTTATTGATTTGTTTTTATAATTAAAAAAAGTGTGCATCCTATGGAAAAAACAATTTCGTTATTAAACATTTAATTGCAACTTGTGTCATTTTTCGATATATTTAATTTGTTCATTTTTAATGTTATTTTTTACGATTTGAACCAAAAATACGCATCCTAGTGTAAAGTGGTTCTAGGAAAATTTTTATAACAAAAGTTTATAACAAATTCGTAGATCAATTTTGGTTGAACAACGTTTGTCTATTCTTTTTTTTTTCGTCTCTTGTGTGGTTTTTCCAAAAATTTAATGTTTTTATTCTTAATGCTAGTTTTTACGATTAAAATAGTAACTACGCTTCTTTGAAAAAACTATTTATGACAAATTTGTATAGCCCTTTTTTGTGTGAGCAACTTTTGTCTTAATTTTTTGTATAACTTGTGTCGTTTTTCCAAAAATTTAATTCTTTTATTTTCAATTTTATTTTCTAAGATTAAAACAAAAAGTACGCATCCTATCAAAAAGTGATTGCAAACAAATTTGTAGATCTCTTTTTTGAATGTATAACTTTTGTCTATTCATTTTTTTACGTACCTTGCGTCGTTTTTCCTAAGATTTCATTTTTCTATTTGAATGCTATTTTTTACGAAAAAAACAAAAACTACACATCCTAGCAAAAAGTTATCAATAACAAATTTGTAAATCTTTTTTATATTCATAATTTTTGTTGACTTATCTTTTTTAATATCTTGCACAGTTTGACCGCAAAATGAAATTTTTTATTATTTTTTTGGGCGATCAAAATTTAAATTTTTGATTTTTCAAAAAATTTGAAAAGTTGTAATGGCAATATTGTAGGGTGCTCCAAAAGCAACGTTTTTATTTTTGTGACTTCTGTTCATTGCGTGCGTTTTTTGGCTTAAAATGTCCATTTTCGTTTGTTTTTTGGAATTTTGTAAATGCTATAACTCCAGTAATTTTTATTTTATCAAAAAAAGTCGTGAGGTTGAATTGTTTCCCTTTCCAGTTCCACGAACACCTCTATAAAGAATTTTTAAATAAAAAAAAAAGTGGTCTCAAAAATTTGTTAAATGCTTTTTTTTTTTAATTTTTATCCAAAATGGCTGGCTAACGAACTTGATCTAATACAATCTCTGATGAGAATGTAAAAATACTGCTTAAATCAATATTTTCATACTATATTTGATTTTAAATCATTTATTAGCTTCAGCTGATAAATAGGACAATTTAAAAATGTTCAAAATTTAATAATTTCAGATTACAATTTTGAAAACTGGATCATTTAAAATTCAAAGGAATTGAAATCGTATTATTTCTCATTTAAAGAGATCAAAATTTAATAATTTCAAATTAAAATGTTGAAAACGCGATCATCTAAAATTCAAAGGAATTACCAATATTATTTCTGATTTAAAGCGTTCAAAATTTATTAGTTTCAGATTAAAATTTTGAAAACGTGATCATTTGAAATTCAAGGGAATTGAAATTGTATTATTTCTCAATGAAATCGTTCAGAATTAATTAATATAATTTAAAATTAAAATCTTTTGAATTGAATTAATTTTCAATTCGAAACGATTAAACTATGAATATTGGAAATTGAAAATGAAATTGAATGTTTCATAATAAAAACTTTTGCAATTACAGAATTTTACATTGTTATTGCATACACAAATTATAGTTTAACATTAAAATTAATTCGACAAATTTTTCTATGATAAAAAAATAGTTAAAATTTCAAGCGGAAAAGTTTAATCTTTTGGAACAAAGTTTATTTTCAATCCAGAAAGATGATTTTTCCACTATAAATAATGAATTCTCAACCAAAAGACGAATTTATAACAAAATATAGTTTTTTGGTGATTCTGAAAGTAATCCATTCAGATTATTGAATTTTTCAATTAGGAAAAGAAAACAATCCAAAATATTCAAATGCGTTTCTAAATAAATCTCTTAACTTTCAAAAGATTCTTCTTACAAAAATTTAAATAAAAAGAAGATAACTTTCAAGAAAATAAGGGAAAAATATGTAAACTCAATTACAGCAAATCTTAAAAATTATTCATAAGCAAACCCTGCAGATTGGAAAGAATCATTAGTTTAGTGTCTCTATTGAAAAATTTTTAATTAAGATTGAAAAGAAATCCATTTTATCATTAATAATTTTTGCAGGAAAAAAGCAGAAAATTGATTCACAATTAAAAAATAAACTTCCAAAAACCTCATTTTTCGGCTCATTAGAGACAAAAATAACACAATGAAAAAAAGAGATAAAGGGAAAAAGTCAACCAAAAATCAAGCTCTCACTTTTTCCTTTCTCCGTCCTTTTTATGCTACAAGGGACCAACATGTTTCGAAGTCATTTAGACCTCCTCATCAGGGATTATGTATAGGGAATAACTAAAGGTATGATTAATGTTCTATCACGGAAGACGAATTTTCAACAAAATACATAAATTTTCAACGAAATAGTTGTATTGGCAAATAAAAACGCAAATTTTAAGCCAAACAGTTGAATTTTGAGCTAAAAATATCAATTTTCAACTAAACTGATGAACCTTTAACTGGAATACTAGAATTTTCCAGCAAAAATATGAATTTTCAACCAAGAAAATGAATTTTCAAACAAAACCAAAAAGATGAATTTTCAACTAAAATGATAAATCTCGAACTGGAATACTTGAATTTTCAACTAAAATCATAAATATTGAACTGGAATACTTGAATTTTTAACTAAAATGATAAATCATTAACTGGAATAGTTGAATTTTCAACCAAAAATGGAACTGTTAACTATTTAGATAAAAAAATTAATTTTCAACAAAAGAAAACAAAATAGTGCAAAATGAATTTAAAAAAAAAGTAGTTTAACTTTCAATGAACTAGTTGAATTTTCAAACAAAAAGATTACTTTTTAGTTTTTAAAAAATAATTGATTTTTATTTATTTAATTGAAAATTCGTCCTGTTGGATTTGAATTTCATTTTTTTGTGGAAAGTTAATTATTTTTTATTGAAAAGTCGACTATTCAATTTATGGTTCGGAATTCATCTCTTTTGGCTGAAAATATCATTAATTTATTCAATTTATAATCAAGCAGTTTAATTTTCATACAAGCAGATTAATGTTCCATCACGGAAGACGAATTTTCAACAAAATACATGAATTCTTAATCAAATAATTGAGTTTTTAACTAAAAACTATCAATTTTCAACAAAAAATGGAAGTGTTAACTATTTAGATAAAAAAAATAAAATTTCAACAAAAGAGAACAAATCTTCAACAAAATAGTGCAAAATGAATTTAAAAAAAAAGTAGTTTAACTTTCAATCAAGTAGTTGAATTTTCAACCAAAATTGCAATAGCTGACTTTTCAACTAAAAACTTATCATTTTCCAGCCAAAAATGCAAAAGATAAATTTTCAGTAAAGAAAATTAATTTTTAACCCAAAAAAAACAACGAATTTTCATCAAAATAGTTCAATCTTCAAGCAATAAAATTAATTTTTAACAAATTAGTTTAACTTTCAATCAAGTGATTGAATTTTCAACCAAAAATATTACTTTTTAGGTTTTAGGTTTTTAGGTTGAAAATGTTTGTTTTTGGCTTTAAAATTCAACTATTTGGTTCTAAAGGAACTTTTTTGTTAAAAATTCAAATTTTCGGATTGAAAACTCAGCTATTTTATTGAAAAGTCGTCTTTTCCGGTAGAAAATTAATCTTTTTGATTGACATTCAACAATTTGGTTGACAATTTTTTTCTTTCTTGACTGAAAAATCTTTCTTGGTTGAAAAGTGAACTCTTTTGTTGAAAATTCAACAATTTTGTTAAAAATGTATCCTTTTTGATTGGAAAGTTGTCTCATTGGCTTAAACATTCAAATACTTTAGTAGAACATTAAACAATTTGGCTAAAATTTAACTTTTTTTGTTAAAAATTCGTCTTTTTGACTTGAATATTTAACACTTTGGTAGAAAATTCAACTATTTAGTTGAAAATTTAACTATTTTGTTGAACATTTTTATTTTTGGCTTGAAAATTCAACTATTGGGTTCTGAATGAACTTTTTTGTTAAAAATTCGTCCTTTTGGCTTACATATTTAACACTTTGGTAGAAAATTCAACTATTTAGTTGGAAATTTTCATTTTTGACTTGAACATTCAACTATTTGGTTTTAAATTAACTTTTTTGTTAAAAATTCATATTTTTGGGTTGAAAAATCAGCTATTTTGTTGAAAAGACGAGTTTTTTGCTTGAAAATTCAACAATTGGGTTGCAACATCTTTTCTTTTCTGGTTCAAAATTTAACTCCGTTGTTGAAAAATAGAATTCAACTATTTTATTGAAAATTCGTTTATTTTTGTTGAATTCAACTATTTTTTATTTCAAGTTAAAAATTTTTTGGTTGAAAATTTAACTCCTTTGTTGAAAAATAGGATTCAACTATTTTGTTGAAAATTCGTTTATTTGAGTTGAATTCAAATATTTATTATTTCAAGTTAAAATTTGTTTGGTTAAAAATTCAATTGTTTGGTTGAAATGGGAACTACTTTGTTAGAAATTGATTTTTTGGATGAAGATTCATCTCATTTGGTGAAAATTGAACTATGTTGTTGAAAGTAATGTTTTTGAACTGGAAATTCAATTATTTGGTTGAAAATTCATGTATTTTCTTGAAAAGTCGTCTTCTTCGGTAGAAAATCAATCTTTTTGGTTCAAATTCAACAATTTGGTTGACAATTTTATTCTTTCTTGACTAAAAAATCTTTCTTGGTTGAAAATTTAACTCTTTTATTAAAAATTCAACAATTTTGTTAAAAATGTATTCTTTTTGGTTGGAAATTCATCTGATTGGCTTCAAAATTCAAATATTTTAGTAGCAAATTCTACTATTTGGCTGAAATTTAACATTTTTGTTAAAAATTCGTCTTTTTGACTTGAATATTTAACACTGTGGTAGAAAATTCAACTATTTAGTTGGAAATTTTCATTTTTAGCTTGAAAATTCAACTATTTGGTTCTAAATGAACTTTTTTGTTAAAAATTCATATTTTCGGTTTGAAAAATCAGCTATTTCGATGAAAAGATTAGTTTTTTGGTTGAAAATTCAACAATTAGGTTGCAATATCTTTTCTTTTCTGGTGGAAAATTTAACTCTTTTGTTGAAAAATAGAATTCAACTATTTTGTTGAAAATTCGTTTATTTTGGTTGAATTCAACTATTTTTTATTTCAAGTTAAAAATTTTTTGGTTGAAAATTTAACTCCTTTGTTGAAAAATAGGATTTCAAGGTTTCCCGCTCTTCGGGCCTCTTTTTTCATTGGTCAGTCACAGACGCGGAGGAGAGTGTACAGGGACCGTGTTGGGAGTTGACGGAACTACGCAATTGGAAATAACCGTATACGGGGGGCTTGAAATGTTGGGGTCTTGAAATAATGGCGTCTTGAAATGATGGAAACTTTACTGTCAAAGTAAAAGAAATAAAAATACCTGTGATTAGTATCTTGTAAGAAACAAGAGTTTTTCAATTTTTGAGTCAAGAATATGTCAATAGTTTATGGTCAAATTAAAAAATAATTCTAAAATGTGACTCAAATTAAAAGAACAATTGTATAATATAGTATCGTAGAAAAAAGCCTCAAAAATTGAAGAGGCTTTTTCAGATAGAGGCTATATCTTAAATTATAAAAAAAATCTTTATAATGTTTTGGGACAAACGGCGAACATATGGCAAAGTAGAAAAGAGAAAAACATTGAGGCGGTAAATTAATTAATTAAGAATAAATGCGTTATTTTAATGAATAACAAATAAGGAAAGCACACCAGAGCAACTGGATTTTAAATTGGGTTTTTATTATTTTATAATACTTTGATATATTTGGTCGAAATTCATTATTTCTGTCTGTAAGTTAATAGAAATATTGTGATATTTGTTTATCAAATGGATTCTATTATTCGTCTTTTATAAGTATTTTTTTCTTTAGTGAGAATTTTAATATTGTTCAAATCAAAGTAATGATTCAAGTTCCAACAATGTTGTTATCGACCTGTATTCAAATTTCCCACTCTACAATCTCTTTTATGTTCCGAAACTCTAGTTTTTAATGTTCTACCTGTTTCACCAATATACACTTTTTTACAGCAATTACAATCAATGAGATAAGCAATTCCAGACCAATTTTCGGTGTTATCAATATCTTTTTGATTAAATAAAAAAATTTTAAGGGTGTTTTGATTGCTAAAATAAACATTTATGTTAAATTTTTTTAACGATTTTCTCAACCTTTCAGAGAGTACTTGAACATAAGGTAACGTAACTTTCATATCCGATTTTTTGTACTTGTCAATTCAGTTATTTTTCCTACTAGAACCATTATAGATTTCATGAATTCGTTCTCGAATAATATTATTTATTAAAGGAAGAGGATAATTATTTTTATCTAATGTGATTTCAATTTTATCCAAATTTTCTTTCCTGAATTTTATATCACTCAATTTAATGAATTTATCTATTAAACCTTTAATTAGGCCGACCTTTTGGCAATACAAATGGTGGGAATTAAAATTAAGATATCTGTCAGACCATGAAGCTTTTTATAACCAATTGGTAATTAAATCACCTTTAGGTGTTTTTATAACTTGTAAATCAAGATAATTAATTGAATTGTTATGTTCAAGTTCAAATGTAAACTGTATGGAATTTTCAATACTATTAAAAATATTTATGAAATCAACAATGTAGGAGCAATAGCTAAAATATCATCCACATATCGTTTATATAAAATAGGACTGAAATTTAATTTATTTAAAGCTCTTGTTTCTACCTCCTCTAAAACCAAATTTGAAACTATAGGTGACAATGGAGAACCCATAGGAGAACCATTTAATTGTTTATAATATTTACCATTAAAAGAGAAAACCATGTTATTGAAAACAGTTCTAGTAGCGATTAAAAACTCATTTTTGTTATTTTAGTTAGATTATGATTTAGTATTATTTTTTCTTCAATGCAATCTAATGCAAGATCTAATGGAATTTTATCAAACATTGAAACAACGTCCAATGAGACTGAATAATATTTTGTATTCTTTTGATTCACATAATCATCAACAGTTAAGAATTTTTATTTGTACATCTGTAATATTAGTTTAAAATTTTTAAATTCTTAAAATACTAAACTTTAGCGCTATACTTGACCGGCTATTTTTACGGAAATTTCCTTGAAACTAGTCACTGCCATTTTAAGTTGCAAATTGTGAAAATTAAAGAATTTTTCATTTGTAATACTTCAAAATGGAACGATTCCAAACAAATATTCCGAATTACATACATTTAAAATATAAATCTTAAAAATGGAATAATTTGTGATTATATCTTTTCAAAATTCAATAAGTTAAATCGCAACTCTTTAAAATTCAAGATTTTTTAATTTGGACAATTTACGAATAAAAATTTCTCTAATTTTGACGATTCACATGCGAAATTTCTTCAATTTGGAAGATTTATGATTGAAAACTTGACTTTTTTCCATAATCTTACAAATCCAAGAATTTATATGAATACATCTCTCAATTTCGAAGGTTATCAATTGTAACTCTTTAAAATTGAGAACTTTGCATTGTAAATCTTCAAAATTGAAGAGTTTTTAATTAATTAATTCTATAATTTTGATGATTTACATTCGAAATCACTTCAATTTTGAAGATTTAGAATCGAAAACTTCACTTTTGATCTTCAGAATGATTCAAATTTAGAAATTTTTAATTATGCAGATTAAAAATAGAAAGCATCTACAATTTCAAATCAACAAGATAGACGTATTTCAAAAAATGTTCAAATGATTTTAAACTATAAAAATTCAAAACTAAACAAGTTGGCGAATTTTCATTTGTAAACATGTTCAAAATGGATCAATGTCTTCTCAGAACATCTTATTACGATATAAAATCCCACATTAACTTATTAATGTTGTTTTTGATGAAAATGAAAATTAAGATTAAAACGATATAAAAGCCGATATAGCTATGTTAATATTTATTTAAATTCATTATTGTTGATGATATTTTATAGTACTTTAAATGGAAGCATATATATATATATATATATATATAATTAAAAACTAAAGGTTAACAACCACCGCAGGGTCCCACTGGGAGTAACTGTGAAATGAAAAAAAATGGATCAATTCTACATCTTATTAACTTTAAAAAAATCATTGACTGTTAACTGGTCGGCGCTGCACCTCCTTACCCTATACCTGAGCTTAAGTTTAGAACATAGAATAAACGTTACTTAGGAAAAATACATACAAACAAATACAATTTTTAAAGAATATATCGCTATACCGCTGCATCAAATAAAATTTCTTCCATAAAGGGAAGTTTATTTTCACTAACAGAAAAATAACTATCACTTATTTTATCAAGTTGATGTTTCTATCTTACACTGAACATCTTATTTCCAAAAAATCAGAGAGATCATCAAAAGGTAAATTAATGTGCCTTGGTGCAACACACAAATTTTTAAATCACAGTAATGTTGTGTGTGAAATACTAAATCAGTTTTCCTTATATAAACAAAATATATATATATATTTTTTTTTTATTTATAAATCGCTATTGATGCATGACAAGTCAAGCATTTCTCGATACTCACTTGTCAACTCTTAAAATTTGGAAACTCTTGAATTTGTGAAATTTTTAAATTAAATTGTTTTTTCTTGTCTCGACTTGTCTTGTCAAGAAAATTCGAGATTGAGCGAGCAGGATTCTTAACTCTCGATTTTTTACAAGAGGAAAAGTACACTAAAAACAGAAGAAACTAAAAAGTAACTATGATCAACATTATTATTATTATATCGTTAAGCCGTTTCCCAATTTTAAAAATATTCAAATTATACATTGAAATGTACAAATCATGTCGATTTTAAAAACAATCCTTAGTTTTTCAAGATAATTAAGACTTTTTGAGATTTCTAACTACCATTGTCAAGTCAAGAATAATATCTTTTAGCACTGACAGAAAGAAAATATCGATCTTGTATTTTTGTTTTCAAGTCTCGCTCGAATGAACAGTCTATATAAATCGCTATTGATAGATCAAGAACAGTAATCAAAGGTTCCACAAAACATATAGATACACAAAAAACATAAATCAATTGAATAATTTTGTTTATATATTAAAAAATCGTATTGTTAGATCATGGAAGTTCATGAAAGTTCATGATAGGCCAGTCGATGCGTCTCAAAGGCACGAACAAATACATCATATACAGTACTGTCGTTTTCCGAATATTGAAAAAAAATCTCTTATTAAAAAGATGAATAATTTGCTTTTCAAATTTATAAATCGGTATTTCTATATCATGCGAGGTCATAGAAAGTTTTTCAATAGTTCATTCGACGCTTCTCGAAGACGAGAACAAACATATCAGCCACAGTATTGTAGTACTCCTAATATTAAAAAAGGTTTTCTCATATTACCAAGATAAGATTATTTTTCTTCAAATTTCTAAACGCTGAGAACCACTTCTAATTAGCCGATCTAGCTGAAAATTTGATCAGATGTGGATATCAATATGAAACAAATAAATATTTCGTCCAAATTTCATGATCATAACTATTTTACTTTTCGAGATATAGTGAGCAGAAAAAAGTTACACACGCAATCACTTGAACGGAATTTTTGAAAAATTACGTTTTCGACTTTCAGGGCTTGAACTATGTCCAAATATGTCACAAAAATTGATTGGAAAATTTACATAATCACAAACCTCCCTCTATGAGGAAGCAAAACATATTTTATAATGATGACTTATTATTGGACAATGAATTATTATGAAATATACTATTAACCAATAAATATTAATTTTCTAATAAATAATAGTTTAATTAGATTATTATTTTTATCATCAAATTTATAAGTATAATAAAAAACTTAATCAAACCTGATATTTAGTTTTTTTTTATCATCCTTCTTCATCTAAATCCTCGTCTAAATTGATCTTTTTGCTCATTTGAACTCTATTTTTATTTAGATTCGTCTGCCGTAAAGGGATAACATAATTTGGCGAAGAAGAAAAATCCTGAATGTTCAAAAATACCGACAATTTAATTACCGAAATGATTGAATTGCCGAAATTTTAAAATCCGACAGTTCAAATTGCCGTTATTATAGTACATGCTCAAAATTTCAAGTTCCCGAAATTTTCGTGTACGAGTATCTTAAATTTCAAATTCCTGAAAAAATCACGCGTACTAGAACTCTTACTTCAAATTTTACACATTTTGATGTATACATGACCCAACATTCAACTTGTAAATCGAAATTTATTTTCAATTTCAAACTGTAATTTATACTAATTTCGGGATTTAGAAATTTCTGTAATTTACTAAATTCGAGAATTTGAAAATTCTGGTTTTACGATTTCGGTTTTTTTTCATTTTGTTAACTTCAACTTTTAGAATATTTCAATTTCGCTATAATAAATATTTTCGGCATTTTTTTTTTTTCGGTAATTTGCAACTTCGCAAATTTTCATTTTTTTCATATGTTCTATTTCAGTATTATATTTTCAGTATTTGGCAACGTTGGTTATCTTTCTTTTAAAACTTAAATAAATATTGTTTCAAAAACTGTAGAGGAAAAAACTTTTTTTTTATACAACGGTTATTTTTTAATATCATATATGCAAGTCTGCTTCAAAGTAAAATCATTCAACTTTAAAAATTCTATTTTAAAATTTTATTATCTTCAAAGTTGAATGTAAAAATGAAAATAAGAAGAAATATGAAAGATCAACAAATTTATATGAAAATGAAAAAAGTCAATTTTTGCTAAAAACTATTGAATTACCACAAACATTAATCACGCTCGGTCATTTTATTTTCCCCACTTTTAAAATTAAATTTCCAAGCATCAACAACTATAATTTGTTGATTATGAATTATATTTTTTTTAAGCTGCTTCGGCTTTAACGAACACATTCTCATCACGTGTCTCGTGCTTCGCACTCGCTTTTATCGAAAATGCGAACTTTTCTGTACCCACCTCGAAAATGAAAGTTGTCCGATCGGGCTAAAAATTGGCCCAATTGTAGTCCTATTAGATAGTACTCCTGACACCAATAATTAATTATTTTTGATAATTATTTATCAAAGTGGAGGGGGTACAATTTTTGGGGGTTTTAAGCAAAATCTTACTTTCAAAGATTTCTAACTTTTTTCTTATTGCCTTGAACAACATTTCACTGCAAATGTTTTTGATAGATTTTTTCACAAAATTTTTGGTGGTCGTAACGATTTTCAAAAAAGTCAAAATTCGACCCTAATTTTTGAAAAACAAGAATAAATTTGACTTTTTCAAATTTCGACACTTTCTTTTTCTTCAAAATAGTTTTAAAAGAAAGCTGAGATTTTTTCCCATAATACCCTCAATTTTCAGAGTGGCAAATTAATTCGTCTTTGAGTAATAGAATTATTCGTAAACAAGATGCCATGATAGGGCGGGTGGCACGCGATCTCCCCTAGAGCGCTCACGCCGAGGATCTTTGTGCAACGCTTTAGTGCCAATTTTTTAAGTTAAGAAATATTATGTGTCTTCCTGTTATATTTTTTCGAGATAGTTTCAACAGTTGTTTTCATAGCAGGCCTCTTTTGCGGTTTCTGTTTTTTGCGATTCGAGAAGACGTCGTATTTCTCAGAGGACGAAAACGTCTTAAGTTGAAGTTTTCCGTCTTGAGTGGGATTGAAGGGGTGGTTCTGTAATGTACCTGGTATCGTAATAGCTTTGTCAAATCTGGCTTTTAGTAACTCGGTGGCTAAGGCATGATTTTCTTTGCTGCTGAAAAAAATGTTGGTTCCCTTACAGTTACAAAAATTGAGCCCCCCGCCCCCCCCCCCCAGTTTGATAAATAATTATCGGAATGAATTAATTTTTGGTTTGATGAGTACTATCTAATAGGACTACATTTGGGCCAATGTTTAGCCCGATCGGGTAACTTTCGTATAGATTTTTAGTCTGTAGCACGATAACTTTCGAAAGAATTGACAGATTCGATTGGGTTTTGGTATACACTCGAAGTGTCCTAAAATGAAGATCAAGTTCGTTAGCCAGCCATTTTGGATAAAAATTCCAAAAGTGAGAGCATTGAAAATATTGTTGAGACCACTTTTTTCTCAAGATTTAAAAATTCTATGTACGGATGTTCGTAGTACTCAAAAAGACAAATAATTTGTTCCCATAACGTTTTTGATAAAACAAAAACTACTGGAGTTATAGCATTTACAAAATTCCAAAAAACAAACGAAAATGAACATTTGAAGCCAAAAACGTACAATATGAAAAAAAGTCAAGAGGAGAAAAACGTTGATTTTTGAATATCCTATAATATTGTCATAATAACTTTTTGAATTTTTTGAAAAATCAAAAATTCAAAATCAAACATTCTATTTTGCGATCAAACTATGCAAGATATAAAAAAAGACGAATGAACCAAAATTGTGCATATAAAAAAGGTCTACAAATTTGTTACGGATTATTTTTTGATAGGATGCGTAGTTTTTGTTTTATTCGTAAAAAATAGCATTAAAAATAAAAAATTAAATCTTTGGAAAAATGACAAATACTTTCAGAGATTAGATTGATCACTTTCGAAATTCTTTTTATCAGGTCACTAATTGTTGCAATTGGTTTCAATGGGTGTAAATGAAAATTTTTTGTAAAAACGCAATGCTGTTTCTCATGGAAATATAATCAGACTATAGATATAAATATATAGACTATAGAGAGTCTAAATAGATGAATAGACAAAAATTATGCATTCAGAAAAGATATACAAATTTGTCAGCAATCACTTTTTCATAGGATGCGTGGTTTTTGTTTTAATCTTAGAAAATAAAATAAAAAATGAATGAATTAAATTTTTGGACAAAAAATAATAGACAAAAGTTGCTCACACAAAAAAGAGCTATAACAATTTGATAAATATTATTTTTTTAAAGAAGCGTGGTTTTTGTTTTAATCGTAAACAATAGCATTAAAAATAAGGAATTAACTTTTCGGAAAAACCACACGAAAGACGAAAAAAACAATAGACAAAAGTTTTCTTAGAAGCACTTTACGGGAGGACGCATATTTTTGGTTGAAATCGTAAAAAATCACATTGAAAATAAAAAAATTAAATATATGGAAAAACGACGCAAGTTGCAATAAAATGTTTAATAACAAAATTTTTTTTACAGGATGCACACTTTCGGGGTAGGCGTGACTTGCTCGGTGAAGAAATGAGTAATGTGAGGTGGGGGGCAAAGAGTTTCTTAATTGATCTAGAATTTTCGTGTTACTTATTTAAATGACACGTTCGTTCCTCGATTGATTATGCCATAACAATCTTGTCATCTGCGAAAGCTAACCCACGTACCTTCACTGTTTCGATACCTACACCTTCTTCGTCGAAGAGGACCATTCTTAGAATCTTATCCATGAATATAATGATTAGCCATGAGGACAATACGCATCCTTGTTTCGCACCTTGCATAATATCGAACCAGTCAGTCAGTTTCCCATTAACCCTTACCCTCGCTTTACTACTTGTATATATTGTTTTTATTGCTTGTAGGAGCCATCCGTTGACTCCGTACTCTTCAAGGACTTCCCAAAGTTTACTTCCATTTACCTTGTCAAATGCTTTTTCTAGGTTAACAAGTGCACAGAAAACTTTCTTTCCTACTCATAAATTTAAATTAAAAATTTAAAGCTTTTTCGAGTTGCAATCGCGTGCAAAGCTACGAATCTTGCCGACGTTTCGTGAACATTGCAGTTCACTTCTTCAGGGCTGACCTCAAACTGAAGTTTCAGGTTATGTTGTTCTTACATATATTCTCTACGATGCCTGTGATTGGCCAGAGCGCCCCATGGTAAATTCTGATACAGTCCGCATAGGGCTGATAAGTGACACACAAACCCACAATTAAATAATTGGTCAGGTCTTACCAACATGACATAATCAGAACATTGGTCTCTCTCTTTTTCCTATTTTCCATACTACCCTCGCCTTTTGCTCAGGACGTGACACTGTCAGCTATTTCTAATGCTATTTTAGGAATCATAGATTCGATATATGTGAAATCTAATGTCATTCTGAAAGTTCGATGACTTGTCATACTCAAATCAATCAATATCTTGAAGATTTGGTAAACCAAAATCAGAACACGACAAATTTTCTAAATTCAAAACTTAATTAATTTCTTGTTATGCTCTTTGTTCATTATTATCTTTCAATCCTTCAGAATAATAATATTCAATTTTATCCCAAATTTTATATGAAGATATAACATTATCATAGCAATTAGAAACCAAGCTAAAAACTTCCTTAATTCTTTAGGCATCATGATATTACAAGCTTCTTCAAAAATATTAAATATTTGAACACCAGTTTCTACCAGTCGCATGGCTGTAGCAGCATTTTGGAATGAATCGTGGGTAAACTTTTCAAATGTTTTTAAGTCATTAAAACACGTTGCCCCAGTTACACTATTTAAAATTAATTTTAAATTAAATTTATTCACATCTTTTGGTAAACACTATTCATTCTACCAGGAGATTTTGAAAACCCTTTTCGTTTGACCAGATTTTTTTAGACGAATTAAAATAATAAATGTTTGTATGTTATAATAAATTATATTTTCAGCCTTGTCATCTTTTTTATTTAATTCAAACCAATCAGTTAAAGTTATATTATTATTTTTGATTATTGCTTCACATTCTTTATTTTCTCGAAAAATGATATTTTGATTATTTTCTCAAAAAATGATATTTTGATTATTTTCTCGAAAAATGATATTTTGATTATTTTCTCGAAAAATGATATTTTGATTATTTTCTAAATGATTTGCTAAGCGAATAACAGAATGAGATCTTCCGGATAAAGGCCATTCTTCTATTCGCCAAGAAGCTTCCACGGGGCTGACGTAACGACTTTTTAATAATAATGAATTATAAGGAACAACCATAGAATCATCGACATTTATCAATTTTTCCTCGAATTTTTTATTATACACATAACCTTTGTCTTTATTATCTCTACATCTATATTTACGAAACCCATTTTTTTTAAATAATTGTATAATCACAAAACTCTTGTGGAAGTTTTTTAATTAAATGTCTAATTCCCGTAAATCATCACCATCATGAGGAATTTTGGCAGAAATATATTTATTAATATCTTCCCGGTTTATTAATTTATTAGTATAATTTCAGATAAATAACAAATAAACATGAGGTACTCCTTGTTGCTGAAATTCTATTGTATAAACATATCCCAAAATATCAACAAAATTGTTCCACATTTAACATCAGATAATATACAACGTAACTTTGCTTTAAATAATCTTACTGTAATGTTTGTAATATCATTACATGTAGTGCTTAGAATAAAATTTTTTAATACTTGTTTTAACTCTGGCCAATTTGGATTACATGTAACTGTAATAAATAAATCAGGTCTACCTACTTCACGATTGATAATCATTGCATCTTGGTATATTTTATGCATATGCCTTGGAATACCTATGTGAGTCGAGGGTAGTACAAACATATATTCCCTAATCGTTCTTTATTATCAAAATTACTTGAATTATTACGAACACTATTTTAAACATGATCTACTAATCCTTGATAGCATTCTATACGTAATTTTTGTGGATTAAATCTTATATAATTTAATCTAGTACTTTCAATTATTATAAAATTTTGGATTATATATTGTTGTGTTAAACTTCCACAATATAAAATGGGATTGAAATTATTAGTGATTCTAAACGCCAAACGATAAGAATAATATTGTAAACCAGTTAACCATTTTTCACTACTAAAATTTTGTTTAAAATTTGGACTCCAGCCTAAATTACCATTAGGGAACATTACAGGAAATGTCATTGGATCCAAATGAAATGATAATTTACTCAAAGAAATTGAAGATTAGCTATAAAAAGGAGAATGTCTAGGATAAATTTTTGGTTCATTATAAACATCATATTCAAATTAATATTTCGAACAAAAAATAAACTTTATTCTGGAAGATTTTTATTTTTGGATAAATCACATACTTCACAGTGTATGTATCATTTATGACCAAGCTCAAAATATATATCCCATGAGAAAAAAGATGTTTTTGTAAATTTTGGACGGAATCTTCAATATTAGGGATATCGAGTTGCCCTTCAACATATTTTTCCACAATTTTTTATAGAATTCAAATGAAAAATTACTTTTAGAGCTTCATCATCATAAACCTATTTCATTACGTTTAAAAAAAACCACATGATAAATGATAAGAAATCACGATAAACAATTGTAACAATGTGTTTTATAATTGAGAAATAAACAACTTACGAAACACAAATTTTAGTATTTTCAGTTATTTTCTAATTCACTGAAAACCACGAAAAGCCAAAAAATATAAAGCAGTGCACGGTGCAGCTGTGCACGAGCCCATATGTGCACCTCGATGACTAATGGTACACCTGTGGACATAGTTGACCACAGGAACAACTGTGTACGTTGTTGTCCGCTGTCACAACTTCGCACGTGCACAAATGGGACACTCCCAACTATGCACGTGCACAGTTGGGAGACTTCCAACTGAGCCCGTGTCAAATTATACCCCAGGTGCGAAATTCGGTATGATGCCAGAGATTGACCATCGTCCCAAAGTCGGTCGTACTTTGGTAACCGATCTATGGTAACCAGAGTTGGACCGACTAAGGTGTTTTCAAGCTGCCATGGTCTCACCGACGTTTACGTGTTAAAGTAGTCAACTTTGACATTAATTATCTCCGCATCGGTACGTTTGAAAAATTTGAAATTAATTCAGCATATAATTTAATTAGATAATTAATAATTATATTTAGATATAGCTCCTTTTAAAAAAAAAATCCACCAGAAATGGATTTTTTTACATACAACCTCGAGCACTGGTATTGGTATCTTCTTGAAATAAATTTAGAATCAACTTGAACAAATCTTTTAATGATTGAAGTTTTGCTTTTAGGGTTTCGTAGCCGTTTTCGTCCGTCGTAAAAAAGGGCATAAGCGCCAACATTTGGCACAGCGAAAGGGCATAAGAGCCAACATTTTTTTTAAACCAATTTTTTTCAAATTCTTTTTTTCAAACAAATTTTTTTGTTAGCTCGTGCGCTAACTACCGACCCATGCTTCGAGCCTCCGGCATATGCTGCCAAATTCATACTCGCAAACAATCACCTATTTTGCGCACTTGTATCACATATAACTATATGTTAAGTAGCTTTAGACACCCTGACAATTTTTCGAATATGTTGAAGAAAATTTGGCTGATTGACGCTTAGAAATGTGTATGCTATGGGAAGCAGATCAACGCCATATCTGGTTCTGAATAGCCTGTTAAGACTAGACAGTCTAGATGACGCCACATCTAGGCCAGATCCGACATAAGACTGCCAGAAGATTTTTCTACTAGGGTCCTTGAAATACAAATTCATGTATTTTGACAGTTACTTTTTCCCGCGTGACAAAATTTTGTGGCGCTGCACTGTTTCTGTCTAGTTCGTCTTGAGTCGAGACTGGTGCGCCACAGGCTGACTGTCCAGTGGCTAGACTGGTATGTAACGCTCGGATCGAATAGTTTCTAGACAAATAGTCCATTTTTATGAAAAATAATTAATAATTGAATAATAGAATTATTTCTTATTATATACAAGTCTAATATATAGATTTTGCAGTGAATGAAAAATATAAAAAAAGGTTTTTTACGAAAAAAAAATGAAAAAATGAGTTTCGGCAAATCTTTTACATACGACGGGTGTCACACTTTTGATGTGTAAGTTCATATTATGTTGCTGTAACTTTTTTCCGTCGCCTTAACTCACTCTGCCATCCAAAAGTTGAAAAATGTTCAACTTTTTTCGGATATGAATTTCCATTCATTACATCGTAATATTTATTTCAATAAAACGTGAAAAATTTTCAAACATTAAAAGTGCTTTATGTGTGAATGAATCATCGAAAATAATAAAGTTTGTATGATTATACTTGCGATTAGGCTAGGAAATAATTATTTTTATTATTTCAAATAATTAATATGTTAGGCTTAATTATCATTTAATCAATCAATAAATGATAAAAATAAATAAAATAAATAATTTATGTTCAAATTTTGTTTTCTGGAATATTATAAATATGATACGCAGCATTAATACATATTATAAGTATGATAAATTTAATATAAATTTATTATAACTTTACTATATAGTTCAATTGAAAGAAAATGTTTTCAAACATTCTTTAAAAAAATCGTTGTTAAGAATACAGTTCGTATATAAAGATTTAAATCACCTTTAATAATTGTTGTTTATTATCTCAAATATTTTTTAGTGTATATTTAATTACTACTTGAACATTGATGCAATTATGTATTGTAATTTCCTAAATATTTTATTCTAAAATTATTATTTACTGAATTCACTGCTGTAATTTTTGTTCAAGTCCAAACCGTGATTCTGTCTAGAAACTAGCTGAAATCTGGACAGTCTTCATTATTTTCAAATTCATAACGAACTCCTAGATAGTGCCTAGACGGGGACTAGGCAGCGGAAAGGTTTGAATCAAACACGTAGAAAAACTAGACAGCGCTAGTCTGGCGCCAGGTTAGTATTGCGAGAATAGACAGGCACCAGAAAAACTGAACTGGCTTTAGTATGATTCAAGACTACCACGAAATTCTGTCACACGGGCTGTTTATTACCTAATTTTCTTTATCAGTAATAAGACTATGTTTTTGTTTAAGTTTAAGATTTTCACTATTTGATATGGAAACATTGATCAAATTTTCAGAAAAATTATTCGTATTGATTAAGGTTCTAGATTTTTAATTATTGAACAAAGTTTGTAAAATTTGTCTTATAATTTGAAATTTGAAGTATTTAAGCTCTCTAGCAACGCTGTTGATTTATTTTAAAATATGTCTTAATCATTGGCTTAAAATTTTTCTTCCTAAAAATTATATATAATTATCTAAGGATTTAGAGATTTTTTTTAAACATCTTTTTGCCTTAATATTGTACAATATGTAATTCGTGAAAATTTAGTTAGTACCTTTACATCTAAAAGAAAAAAACTCATTTGCATATTTGTGCACTGATAACTATTAATCTCAACAATCGTCACTTTATGCATAAGATAATGGTTTCTTCTTTTCTTTTCTTCGTATCATTCAACATTGTGAAATACCTACACGGATAAACTTTTAGTTGTCAAATTTTGTTTCATAATATTTATTTTCACAGTGTGACAATAGCAAGCCAGTATATAGTGTCACTATTGCAAAAATTACTATTGTGAATATCAAATTGTACTGGCTTTAGCATGATTCAAGACTGCCACGAAATTTTTCCACACGGGTTACGTAACAATATATAAGTATAAATAAAACATTCAACGCACGCACGGCTGTTAGAGTAAACGTAAATGATGAACAATAAATAAAGCACGATCTCCGCACACACATAATGATTAGGGAAAAAATTCGAGTAGATGTTATAAGCATGAAAAAAATATCAATAGTATAAAAACTAAAGGTTAACAACCACCGCAGGGTCCCACTGGGAGTAACTGTCATCTAAAAAAATGACATCGGCTCTAAGATTAAAATAGAAAAATAGTCTTAAATGTGTTTATTCAAACATATAGTTAAAATTTTTCATAATGACAACCGTGGGGTTTCACCGGGATCGTCATTAAAAAAAATGGCATCCGCTCCCAACGAATATGCGGTAATGTTTCAGCTGTAACTACATTTCACGACCGTGAGATAAGTGGTTACAGTCTACGATGAACACAATACGATGATTCGCAAAAGTCTCATGCATTCTGAGGAAACGCAGTAACGCAAGGACGGACGCCTTCTACACTTTCCCCGCAAGTGTTTAGGCATTTCGTTGATACACAGGGATGCTTTTCAGGCTAACAACCAGTGAACCCTTGTCCCTTCCGAGAGCACCCATGATCAGGATGACTAGCTTAACAGATTATCCTAGTTATAACCGTCGCAATTCCCTTATAAGGACCTTACACCTCTCTTTCTTTTCATTCTCCTTTGTTATGATGTTCTTTTCGGCTGGTGCTGAAAATACGATAACGATCATTGTTCGTTTCTCGGAGTCACGAAAACCTATATCATGCCTTCAGTATGCGATAGACATAATTTTCGAAACTATTTAGTTCCAGTATATTCAGCACTTCTCATTCCTGAAAATTGTTTCTATTTCCTTAGGAGCGTTTGGCGGAGCGATATCAGGCTTAATGCTAGTGGTGTGCAAAATTGATGCATTCAACCCGACAACCCGCATTCAACGCGCAAACCCACAACAACCCGCAGAACCCGCATTTAACCCGACAATCCGAATTCCACATGCAAAACGCGCAATAAATTCACAATCAATTTAAAAACGTGAAAAGCTTCGTAAATATAAGATTGCCCGAACAAGCACCCTTTTCACGGTTTTCGTAGCCCTGGATTGAAAACCTTATAGTTTTGGTCAGGTGTACGTTCATCCTTCCGTCGTCATTTTTCTCTGCTGAAACCAGAAGATTGTCACTCAAAAAAGAGCATGAGCGTCAAAGTTTAGAACTCCAATAGGCATAAATGACAGTTGGATGTATGGAAGTGTGTCAACATTGGAATGCAAAATTCGACCCTGAAACACACATACCCACAGCGCAAATCTAATAAAATATTATAAAAATGGCTAACGTCATTCCAATTGAGTAAAATTTATTTATTTTAACTAATAATTATTGTAAAATTCGTAAATGCGGTTTGATTGCGCTTGCGGGCCAATCCGCAAACAATTTTTTTGTTCACCTCTAGTTAATGCCGTGAATGTGACAGTGATTTGGCTTGTTTGAATAAAGCACTCTTAGTGCCGCATTATGTCTTTGGACGTACGTCGCCTCCTTTCCGCATGAGTTGGACAACCAGCTATTATGTGTTCAATCCGGGTGATTTAAGGAAAGCAAACGTTAGCTCGAGTGACATCGACTAATCCTTCACATTACTGCGGAAGATGCCGTGCATCCTCTTATCGAGGAGGTGTTTGTGAAAGTTTACCTCCTGTGCTTTCTTCATCCGGGCCTTCAGGAGGGAGTACTTGAGGTGGATTCCGTAACCATCTTGAGGGAGTGAGATGTAAAGTCGTGGAGGAGATGAATTAAGGTGCAAGCTTTTGTTCATGAGCATAACCTTTCGTGACCCGAAGTCAAGGGTTCTGAGCTCGCCCTTCTTCCATGGAACCAGTCTAAATAAATAGAGTAGTACCGGGATGGCAAGTATGTTCATTGCAGATACTTTGTTCCTTCCCAACATTTCGGAAGGCCAAATCTGTCAGATAAGACGTTTGTATCTGCTTCGAAGAGCATCCTTCATAGATGTTACTTCCTGAATGCGGCTTTCTATCTAAGTGCTTCTATCTAAGAGCTCAGTGTTCACGGAAATGCCAGCAAGTCGTCTTTGCTTTAAATGGATTTTGGCTAATTTTTCTAACCCGAACATATGTATGCGCTTCGCGTCTATTTATGCTTGCTCATTTTATGAGCATGTTGCTTCCTCATAGGTATCAAATAAATTCGCTTCCTCATAAATGGAGTTTTTCCTCTAGCAGAAGAAAAAAAAATGGATTCAGGTGGTGTTATAAAAGCCTACGTTATTGTAGGTCATGAAACTTTCTTCAATTAGACAATTGATGTGTCTCGAAGACGCTATCAGGTATGGCACATACATAACTGTTGCATTCCTAATATTAAACAAGATTTCTTCATATCCAGAAGATAAACTATATATTTTTTAAATTTGTATATCAATACTCTAGTATTCCTGATATGAGAAAAAGTTTTTCTCATATAAACAGAATACACCAATTTTTTTTTAAACTTCGTAAATCGGTACTGGTGGGTCGCAAAAGGTTCAATAATAGGTCAATCGATTGCGCGTTGAAGATGCGAAAAAAACCATAGATATAGTATTGTCGTATTTTGGATATCAAAACAGTTTTTCTTATATCAACAGATTAAACCATTTTTTTGAAACTTGGTCAATCGGTACTGGAGCGCCATGAAAGGTTCAGCAATAGGTCGATCGATTCATCTTGAAGACGCGAACAAATATACTGCATATGGTATTTTTACACATATTTTGAATATCAAAAAAGTTTTTGTCCTATAAACAGGATCAACCTTTTTTTTTAAACTTCCTAAATCGGTACTGGAGTGTTGTAAAAGATTCAGCAATAGGGCGATCGATGCATCTGGAAGATCCAAATGAATACATTAGCTCTCGTTTTGTTGTATTTTTAGTATCAAAAAACTTTTTCTGATAGAAAAAAGGTGAAAATTGTTTTTTCAAATCTCTTAACTAAAAGAAAACACTGCTAAATGGCCTAACTGGCTCAAAATCCTATCCGCCTGGGATATCAATCCAAGCTATAATTCTTCTAAATTTCATGATCACAGCTCTTTTACTTATTAAGAATTTTAAACACTTATTCCAAATTTCTTTTAGAACACGTATACTTGTTTATGCATTATTTTTCCATATTTTAGAAAGTTTGAACAGATTTTGCATATTTAAAATAATGTTTATATATCTTCGAATGAATTATAAAAATTTGCAGGCCCATTCTTGTTCAGAAAAAATTCTGTTATTAATTATTTAATTATTTTGCCCTTATAACTAATGCATTTGCCAGCAAGAAGCGCAGCAGTGCCGCCAGCGGATTAGTTCACGGCTGGCATCAAACTTTAGCCAGAGCTCCTATGCAAAATTCGGGACGGTCGGATAGGGCTGAGTAAAACGCTAACGTAACCTAAAATGGTTCAAACCGTGTGAATCCTTAAAATCTTACGATATTTGTTTTAAAATGTCAATTTTCGGTACAAAACGCTTAAAAACCGAAAAAAGTTATTTGCTGAAGAATTTTTAATCTTTGAAATCTAATCATTTTTTTTAAATACCCATTTCTGATGTTAAACTCTAACCTAACCTAATATCGTACAAAATTGGGAACCTTGATGGTGATTTTTGGTTTAAAATGCTAATTTCCGGTTAAAATAACGAACAAAACCTACAAATTTAAAAGATTTTTGGTCTTCGTTCAAACTTCATGATTCTATACTACAATTAGTTAAGAAAATACTGATTTCCAACACATAAAACATGTATAATTTTTTCAATAATTCATTAGAAAATTTGACATTCTGCAAGAGAATCAAAAGTCAAAAATGTTTCTCAATTCGCGTAAGGTTTTTTATGATTTTACTTATCAAAGGGGATTATCAAAATGCAGATTTTTATTTTATTTATCATTATTATTATATCATTGAGCCATATCTCTTTCATGGTAAGCGTGACTCACTCGGTTTTAACCGGGGATCAGTCGGGAAAAATGAGGTAGGGAATTGCACGAGGCGGTGTAAGGGGGAGGGGATATAGACTTTTTAATTAATCTAGAATTCTCGTATTATCTATTCAAATAACACGTTTGTTCCGCAACACTGATCCAACCCAGGTCGCCGATCAATCTCTCTAGCAATCACCGCAGACGAAGAGCTTCACAAATTCAGTATTTAAATGCTCTCCACCCAGGCCCATTAGTATCCAAGGTCTTTCATTTCGGGTGTCATTCATTCCACTGACACTCTTTATGCTCTTCATCATGCATTTCTTATAAACTATTGGTCGCAACACTTTCATGTCCTGGCATACCTCTTTAGCTTCTTTCAAGTCCATGCATTTCATCATGTAAGCTCTTGTGTTTCCATGGCTTTTTATGTCCCTTTGAATTAGGGTCTAATTCGCACATTCTAACCATTTTTTTCTCGGTCTACCTCTGGGTACGCTGCCACTTACTTTACCTTGATATACTTACGCTGCCATTTACTTTACCTTGATATACTTGATATGTCAGTCATTCTTCTTTTATTCTGTCAACAACTCCAAACCATCTTAAAAAATTTCTGTCATTCCTGTCAAATATTTTTCTCATCTATAACACATTCTCTGAGGATTCTTACGGTACTAACTTTATTCAATAGCGTTTTACCGCACACCATGCGCAGGTATTGCATGCCAACCGCTTTATTTCACTTTTATCCTTTTCTTGAGGTGTCCTGGTCTCGCTACCGTACAGCATAATGGCTCCGACACTGCCGATTACCTACTTTTCAAGATTTCAAGTTTAAGGTATAAATGAAACTTCAGGTAATGAGAAGCCAATCAGGTTTTTATTTCGAGATTTCGAGACAAATCGTTACACCACGTTTTTTAGATAGGAAATTGGCTCAAAATTGATAATCTGGGCAAATATGATACAGGCTTAAATGATAATAATCAAAAATGAATTTTTTAAGTTTTTCATTGACTTTAATGAATTTTAAATAAAAATATTTCAACCAGATCAATTTGTTTACTAAAAAACTTGCTCCCTTTCAATAACCTTTGTAAACAAAGAAGCGTATTCTATTTCAAACTCATTATATAAAGTAATTGTGCTCCTGTAAGTTCCCGGAGAATGTATTACAAAGGAAAGTGAGTCACGGTTCATTAAAATCATATAGCTTTATACATAATTCTTTCAAAAAGCTGGATAAAACAGTGTACTTATTTCCAGGCAAAAATCATTCTTTTTCTATGCAAAATAATGAAATAAATAGAACTGCTTTAATATCCATGGCAGCAGAGTTCTAATTCGGATTCTTATAAGAATTTTTTTCGAGAAATACGAATCTGAAACTTTTAATTTGATACCTCGAGAGAGATTTTTTTTATCTCACAATTATTGAATTTTATTTGACACACATCTTTAATGAGGTAGAGTGAGTTTGGCAACACTAAACTCCCGGTCACACCCTCGCCCATTTCCATGCCCCCCCCCCTTTTTTATTATATTCTCGAGGGCAGAGTGAGTGCAGTTACAACTACATCCAGCTGCCTCCTCCCAAATTTTCAGGGGTCCCTCCCGCTTTTTATATCCCTTCTTGAGGGCGGAGTGAATTCGGAGACACCCACCTCCCACTCACATCCTTCCCGAATTCCAGTGGATCCCTCTGCTTTTTATATCCCTTCTCGGGGGTAGAGTGATTTTAGCGACATCAACCCGCATTTTCAGTGTTCTCTCCTGTTTTTGATATCCCTTCCATGGGGCCAAGTGAGTTTGGCTACACTCACCCCACTGTTTCCAGGGGGCCCACCTGCTTTTTATATCCCTTCTAGGGGGCAGGGTGAGTTCGATGACACCATAATAATAAATAAGAAGCACGAAGAAATGCGGCTCTGGTCCTAAATTTTTATAATTATGAAAAAAGCAAAAAAAAATTATTTACAAAAAAAACTTTTTTCATAATCTCAGGGGGTCTCGAAACGTCGACATTTGATTGAATCCGCGAAAGTAATTTTTCACATAAAACCAATACCTTCTCATCGAGATGAGAATGTAAAAATACCCTTTTTTATGGAAACCTTCCCCCTCCCCGCACGTCGAAACACATACCAAAATCAAGTTCCATTTAGTGAAACAACAAGTATGATTCAAAAAACCGTTTGATAGCTGATAAACTACCCATAAACGTAAAAAAATGAGTTGTGTGTATATTAGGGTTCCCCTATTTTTGTTGTTGATTTTTTTAAATCTCATCCCCTCATATATTCTTACTTGGTGAAAAAATATTTTCCTAATTGTTCAAAAAAAAAAATTAAAATAGTCAGCACATCCCAGGATCCTTCTGATCGTGTTTTGAGGATGCGACGCGAATGTTTCAAGCCTAAAATGACAAAAATCAGTTGAGCCCTTTTTGAAAAAAAAAAAACAATTTTTAATATTAAACAAAAATTCTGAACATATTTTCATGAAAATTAACGAAAAGTAAAATTTTATTCACGTAATTTTTTTAATTTTTAGTTCAAAATAAGATCTGTGTACTCAAATGTTTAAAAAAAACCTAAGAAAAAACAAAATTAGTTTGATACGAAAGGTTGACCACAAGTTTTTGGTTTACACCTGAATTAAATAATTCAATGAATTAAAAGAAAAAAAAATTCAGGTGCTTGATTCAACAGAGAAAATATGATATTTTCACATTTGAAGGTGTTTCTTCAGTTCTGGGACAGTAGTGGCCAGATTACAAAAAGACCATGTGTAATTCAATATTTAAGAAAAGAGAAAGATTTGATGAATTTGTAACAGTTCGAGAAGTTATATAGCATCATGATTTACAAAAAACAAAATATATATTTAACTTACTAAACTCATTGTATGTGGCATTGTTTCATTTAATTAAAAGACTGAAATGCTAGAAATGTTGAATTTGGAAAATGTGTTTTTTGTTTTCAACTAGTAAGCATATCCAATACCCATATATATTTAAATCTTTAAAAAATGATCCCATAAGTGAGTAAACAAGTTTCAGTTTATTGATTGAAAACTTGAGTTTACTTTTGAAGATATTCAATTTTTTCTTTTCACAAAATTAAAATTTTGAACATAATGGACTAGGACAATTTTTCATTATGTCCATCTCGTTAACTTCCTGAAATCTTGAAGATCTACATTGAAATATAGCACCAAAAGTTAAAATATTGAACTTCATTCAACAAGTTTCACTTCTTGCTTCTTTTCGCCAAGGTTCTGGCTGTATGACAAAAATGTTCTAAATCTATCATTAATTATTCGGTATTAATCAAGCTCTTCATAATTTACATTTAGAACGCCGAGTTCAGTAAGTTTAACAGCATAGTGATGGACTAAGGAAAATGAGGTAGGGTACATCAATGTTGATTTTAGTTTTGCACTGAATCGTTTAAGTTCGAAAATGAAGGCGGCGTTTGTATAAGTCCATCTGCATTTCTTGAAATTTGGCTCAGAATCTCCGAATAATGACTCCTCATGTTTGACCTCTCACTCTTTCACATTTGACCATCTTTTCCTGACATTAACATATTGTCTCTGATTTCTGTACTTTTACCTTCGAATCTTAACCTTTTACCTCTCACATTCGACCTCTGATCACTCAGCTTTGTCCTCTGACATTCGACATCTCACCTCATTTTTATGAATTTCGCGAAATTAAATGAGTTTTTTCTTGTATATAAATTTTGCAGAATTGTTATCTTTACTTGGGTATACAACGTTAACATTAAAATTAATTAATTTAATATGAAAATACAAATCAAATTGTTGCTGAGGGCAACGCCTAACCGCTTCAGAATGAATCGTAAAACAAGATTTGATACCTGCTGGTGTAGTAAAGATTTTCAATCAAGATTGACGCTAGGATCCGTTGTAATAACTTTATACTTTATACACATGAACGTGATGACATTTGAGTATCGGTAGCTCATGATAGTAGTGATTCAACGCGGTTTACAAACTAGCTTACAAAATTTTATAGTTTATGTATTTTGTTCCCTTTTGTAGCCAATCGTGAAACACTATAGTAAACGCCAGTTTCATGTATCTCAACGATAAAGTTTTTGATGTTTCAGATCAACAATTCAGAGGGCAGCTTGTAACAAAAAAATATATGTTTTAAAGACTAGCTCTTATAGACTCATACTGATCTGATACTGTGCTACAACAGAGAGACATACGTAAATTACATTTTGGCGAATAAATAATTTTTTGGTAACAGTGCAAATTATATTTCACTTTTTTTCTTGTGAGAAGTAAAAGAAGAAATATAAGGGTAAAAGTAAAATTAAGTGTTTCATTATTCTAAAGTTAAACTGAGAAAACAAATTAAACAATTGATAATTTATTACTTACTAAAAAATAAACGTCTGAATGTGAAATTAATATAAAATATTACAATATTTTCATCAGTATTAAAAGAACTAGGAATCGATAAAAAATTTTTAAACGAGCAGGCAGCCTGCAATTTTCCAGTCGATATCAGAACGTCCTATAGAATATACGAATAGAATTTGCATCGTTGGTCTCGTTGTATGTTTGAACATTCTTAAGCTGGAATGTCTTCCAGCTCTGTTAACAAGTTGAAATGGCATAAAAATTTCGGTGAAATAAAATCTATATCCTCAAATTTCGTGCTCTAGATGGATCCTTTAGGTTTCCTTTTAGTCCAGTCAATGAAGGATTAAAAAAAAAAATTCGGATAGGTAGAATTTTTTTTTCACTGATACGTTGGGGATGGCTTTATAAAGATACTGTAAAAAGTCCCCAACCATATGTGTACGGCAACGGCCGCCATGATGGAAAGTGTTAAACAAGAGCAATTTTGAGTTCGGATTCGGATTCAGCGCATCAAAATCCTTCGGAAATGTTTGGTCTGCTTTCTGGCTTTTGAGTTTTGTCAAATTTTGTCGGCCTGTGTTATTTACCATTATATAATAATCAAAAGCTATAAATATTTTTATTCATAATTATGAATACCGTAGATATATTTACGCTGATGTGCCTTTGCGAAATGTTTTCTCGGCATTTTTGTGCATGAATATAGGACACATCTACACTTTTGCATACAAATAATTGAAATTTTTTAGCTTTTGTTGTACCAATCAATAGAGCATGGTCAATTTATCCAAGAACAATCATCTTTTTTCTTTACACATACATGCAAAACCCTAGATTGGCTGCCATTTACAAACATCGAAGAAAATGTTCGATTCCGCAGCGTACGCGAAGAAGATTAGCAAAATCCCCAATATCGGTTAGGAAAATACTTTCACCGGTGAGCAAAATGCTCTCTATGATTACTAAAACATTTTGCTCACTATATGAACATCGTTCTGGGTGAAGTTCCGTTAGTTATATTTGCCATGTGTCTGTGTAAAGGCACTGAACTCACTCTTCGGCTCGTCTTCGCCTTCCTTTTGAGTTCATGTTGGGCCTTGACATTCGTAGTGAGCCAACCGCACATTTGTCCTCTCGTATTGAAACATACTATTTTTAAACAATTATCAGTGAGAAACTGCAGATGCAAATGCGTTTCATTGGATATCTCGATTTTAATTCAAATGCAGGTAGTCCGCACCTCAATAGCTATAAAATACGGCATATCACATTGAAGTGGTTCATATTCTCCACAAATATTTCGAGATTTAATAAAGAAACTTTTTTAGCCGAAGAAAGTTACATAAATAATTTTACTTTCATCAACAGGCGTTCAAAATCCATTAAAAATTTTTTATTGCAATCAATAAGAATGCCTAGGTGAATCGCCAAGTCGCTATTCTGAGCCCAGGAGAAAAAAAGGACGTGGAAATCCACGTGAAATTCGCCGTGGAAAATCACGTAGGACTCCACGTAGGGTTATGCGTGAAATTACACATGGAATGCCATGTGGATTTCCGCGTGAATTAAGGAAAACGTTGATTTCCACGTGGATTTCTACGTGGATTTCCACTCTACGTAAAATTCCAACTGAAATCACCTCTAGAATTATGGAACAAGACATGATAATATACATATATGGGGTACTTAAAAATTGAAAAATTCTATCCATTTTGGCGTATCTCTCAAGGCTTACGAGATATCTGCAATTAAAAATTATGTTTAACGTTTCGTATAGAACTCCAGGTCGATTGTTTCAATTTACCACTCGAATTTCACATGGAATTCCGCGTAGAACTTCCACGTATAGTTTCACGTGAATTTCTGCGGAAGTTCCTCCGGAAGTATATATATATAATTATTTTTACAAATGCATACGTCCAAATCATATGAAACTTACTGGCATTTGACAGGTTAATACATTAATTTGTTTACTACTTACAACCTCCTCTAAATGTCTCGATTTTTTTCAAGTTGAAGTTTGCACAACAAAGTGTTACTTACCTAAAACAGAACAAAAAAGATCGTTAATTTAAAAAAAAAAACTTTTGTCGAATATACGTTCCTATTACATATAATTATCTGACATTGAAAAAAATGCACAAACAAATTTGAGTTTAAGTAGTCTCCCTGAGTATCAATGGCCATTTTTATATATATGATGTGTTTATAATTTGTGGTGACATTTACTGAATGTATGTGTAACTGTACAATAGTGCAAAACAGGCCACTTGGAGCGAGGTCGGGCATTCGAGTGAAAAGCATTGCGGCTAATTGTTTTATTGAAGCAATTAGCAACTATTTAGTACCGAAGAGCTAGCTTCCACTTGTGTTCATATTAACTTGTGTATACACTCTATATTATGCGTTATTTACTCTTGCAGTTTGGCATCTGTCAAGTAAGTTTGACGTACCAGACGCATAGAGAGGTATATTGCTAATTATTGGCGGCAAATGCAATGTTCGTCCTGATTCGAGAGGAAAAGCGAGAAATGAAAATAAACAGACTTCACTCAATGCAAGTGAGGGTCGAGAATTGCTGAAACTTTGCGAGGGTGGGAAATGATAACAGAAGGAAATAAGTTTATTTGCTTATAAATTGAAGAAGAAGGAAAAGGAGGTAGATTGCAGACAACGAAAAGTGTAGCACCGCAGTGGTGGAATAGTTTTAGGTTGGGATGCGGGAAATCCCGCCAGCGTCCATTATGCCGCTGCTCCCTAAGCATTTCATGGACACACAAAAAAAAATGATAAATATGTATTTTTTCAATAATCAAAGTAAAATTTACAAGAAAATGAAAGGTATGTTTGGAGAAAAATTAGTTTAAACATTTAAAAGTTCCGTTCCCCGGACAGGAACAAAATTTCCCTGAACATTCTTGGAGCATTCCAATGGAAGATTCGGAGAATTCCAGAAAATGTTCCAGGCAGGTTCCCGGAAGTAGGCAACTGTCCGGGTATTAGAGGAGGTTCCCAAGGAAGGTTCAGGAAATGTTCGTAAGGAATTGAAATAGTTTAATTAATTAAATATAATATAATGCGAAGATTCTCACGAACATACCCCGCACGTTACTTGGGAACCTCCTATGATACGCAGACATTTACTTAATTCCGGGATCCTTGCTGAAATATTTTTCGAAATTATCCGAATCCTCCACTGGAATGTTCTAGGAATGTTCACGGAAACTTTTGTGCCATCCAGGTCTCGCCTGGATTACACTGTTCAATCTATGAATTAATGTAGGGTAAGGAGGGGCAGCGCCGACCGGTGGGGCAAAGGCGACTTTGCTTATAACATCGCTATTATTTAACAATAGGGTCGTTTATACTCTGGTCTTCAGCTTGGCAATCATCTTTAATTCTATTGGTGAATATAATAGTGTAATATATCTGTAATTTTAAGTTTTTCAACAAGTTTGCTGTAAATAACAATTTTTCCGATGCAATAATTTGCGCGAGAAATAATCGTTTTAAGAATTGTTTCAAGAAACTTATTTAACAAATTAGCTCTTTGGCTATGTTTCAAGATATAGAGATGATTTTTTAAACATAATTAACTGCAAATAACTAAATTTTACGCATTGTTAGTACACCTGGGCAATGACTAACAATTATTATTCTTATCAAAAATTTTATAAATAAAGTCTTCTCGTGTTTCCTTATCTTATAAGCTAAATAACTATTTTTCATGTTGGAATCAACTGCCATTGATTCATTGCCATCACATTTGTTCAATCGATAATGATGTCATTATGTGTCATTATTTACTAAAAATTTGCTATCATTAACATTATAGTGATTATTCAAGCAAATAACGTTTGCACCTAAAGAATAATCATCAATATTGAGGCAAATAATTAATCTATACGACGAATCTTGCGCGTTTGGCGAGCTTCTCTAATAATAAAAAATAATAATTTGTTAACTACATAACAAGTCATTTATTAATTTTCATTAATCCAACTCACAAGCCCCTTTTATCTATAGATTGTCAAAATTTCGTTGAAATTAAGTGACCAAACATTGCTAATCCCCACGAAATTATCTTCATCCATTTATTTGTTTATAGCAAATGTTTATGAATAAAAATGTATTAAAAAAATTCTTTTTAATCGAATGTAACCGGTATAAGCATAATTTTATTAATTTTTATTAATGAAAAAATGTAAACATGATGAAACTAATTATGGTTTGACAACAAATTTGTCCACAGATACTCTAATTTGTCCTACCTTAAAACACATAAGTTCAGGCGCGGAAGAGTTAAATTGGTCAATTCCAAACCAAGATACGTCATTTTAGAGAAAAAGTTGTTCAAAAACTCAAACTCCCATATCTCCGCCATCTTTTCGAACAATATTTGGTGGGATTTTTTTTTCACCACTAAACAAACGTATATCCTAAATTACAGCCAAATCCCATTCCGACACCAAAATGTCTCTAATATATAAATAATTGAAAAATAGTTTAAACAGCCACCGCAGGTCCCACTAGGAGCAACTGTCACCTATGAGAATGACACTGGTTTCCAGTAGAGCCGCGGTGAATCGCACGTATGGCTAGCTCTCATTTTTCTTCATTTCGCAAGTGCCTTAGCATGTTTTTGGCACGGGGGTATGGGTTTAGGGTTACGAAGCAGTGATAGTTTCGCACCTCCGAGAGCACCGATCACAAGGACAATGACTTTGACCGAATTTTTTGGGTACATTCCCTTTTGAGGTCTCGATACCTTTTCTCGTTTTCCTTCTCCTTGGCAGTGATGCTAAAATAAGACCTTCTGTACCTTGATTGAGTCCTGCTGATCTGTAGAAAGCAAAAGTTTGTTCCTTCGACAAGGACTGATCTTCTACATTTCTGTGGAAGTTTTCACGCATTTTCTTGTCGTGTAGCTGTTGATGAAATTTGTCAACCTGTGCTTTCTTTACTTGGACTTTTAGAAGTAAAGCGTCTAAATGAAGTAATGTAGTTTCCTGGCCATTTTTAGGAGAGGATATCTTCCATTTGCAACGATTTAAGCTGCATCCAGAACCATCCGGTTATGAAGAAATTGGAGATTCAGAAGTCCGCAATCGCTTTGATGGCGTGGGATGTACAATCTCGGAACGGACGAAGTAATGTACAAGCTCTTCTGCATGATCTTAGGCGTGGCGATATCAAGGGCTGTATGCTCATACGTCGCCCATGGAACCTTTTTAAACGAGTAGAGTAGAACTAAGACGGCAAGCATGTCAGTCGAAGATATCTTGTCCTGCGCTGACAAATTTAAAAACCAAATCTGCCGAAGAAGACGCTTGCATCTGCTTTGGAAAGACTCCTTTACTGAAGTTACGTCCTGAATGCGACTTTGAGGCACGCCCAGGTATGTATAGGTTTCTCCAGTGTCAATGTGTCTCATAAAATTTATATCTAGAACCTCAGGGTCCTTGGGAACGCCAACAATCTTGCCTTTCTTCAGATGAATTTTGGCACATTTATCCAATCCAAAGACCATCCCAATCTATCCTGTGTGCAGAGGAAAAATTCTTTGTACCTCTAAGTGCTTTTTTCACCTCTTTGGCAGTGATTGCTGGACATTCCTTCTCAGATGTTAAGAGGTTGTCGCAAAACTCCTTGAAGCGGATGATATTATCAGTATCCATTCTTCTTGTTCAGTTGATGTCAGCGTCTTTTTGTCTTTTGATCTATTGTCTGTCTTAGCCTTCTATTTGAATCAGCCAATGCTCTCGCCAGAGGTCGAACCAGAGGTCCAACTCCTCCGAAATATCCTCACGAAGGAAGGCATCCATTTCAGCCAGATCTTGGGGCTTAGGAGGATCCTGTATGTCAATGTTCCTCCTTGTCCTAAAATCGCGATCATCTCTCAGAAGGTGACTGCTTTCCGCGGTTGGTCTTAATATCGCATCATTTAAATTATCATTTGCAGCACCCTGAACTTTATGGTGCTCGTCGCTTGACAAACCAAGAGATTAGCATACTGTCAATAACCTTTTTCCATTTGTCGGATAATCAAGATTGTACTTTTACTATTTAAAATCAATCGAAAATATAATTTGGAGCAAAGCCGCGCCAAGTCGGCATCAAAAATAAGAGTGATGAATTTTGCATGGAGGCATCGAACGCGAACACCAGCCTTCTGTCGGAATCACGGGAAGCCAATAACAAAATTCTTTTAGACTACTTACAGAGGTTCCACAAAAAAAATAGTCAAATTGCTGGACGGCAATTTGACGTTCTTTATTTCCAAAATAGAAAGTACAGTCGTAGAAGATAGATTAGAAGTGGCATTTTCGGCCTAGCGCAGGGCCTTATATAGACAGACTATAGAAGTGGGGATTGTTACAAATTCCTTCGTAACACCCTCCTGTTTAGATAGCATTTAGTCCCTGAATGTTTCGAAATCTAATCCTTTTGGTTTTTGATACATGAATCTTGTTAGGTAGCAATGGGTGTTCGTTACTTGTGTACGTAACTATTCTAGGCTGATTTTCAATCTTATTATTTATGCAGAACAAACAGAGTTTCTTAGGTATAAGTTTTTGTAATAATTCTAATAGTCCAAGCTTATATTCGGTCATGAGTACTATAAGGGATAGGGCCGCGTATCCGAAGTAGTGCAGCCATTCTAGACCTGTCTCTGTCCAGGTTCTCATCCTTTTGTGTGAGGATATCTTACTAAGGATATTTTCCGTATCATCTAAACTCAGTCGGGCTTGCTTTAATTCATTAATATTACTCTGTTGTGGCATTGGAATCAGTCTTTCTTCTAAACTGGTTAAATCATAGCTAAGCAGTGCGTAGGTTTTGTTTATTACATAAATATTGGAGGATTCTATAGCGCGCGGTAAATCTATTTTCAAGGTATCCATATATAATTGACAGTCTTCTCCAGTAATTGAACTATTGGTCTTTACATTTATATGTTCTATTCTAGAATTACAAGTTATGTCGAAATCGATGGTGGTGCGAGGTATTATTATATAACCATTAGGTACAGGTAACAGAGTTTCCTTATGTAACAAGTACGGCGAAAAGGTACATATATTGTTCGCATATCTTTTTAATAAGTTCGCGTCGCAGGATTCTGTATTTATTAACCTAATGTTTGGTTGGTTTCTTTTGCAAATTAAATATTCAGATCCTTTTTTACAGTGGTTTAAACTTCTTTCGTCTGTTGGAACGTATGAGTCGTGGTAATATATTAGGAAGGAGTGATCGGGTATTAAGGCTACGTGGGTGTTTTGTACCTTTTCTGGGATTGGAATTACTCGTTTGAGTTGTCCTTCTTCCTAAAATATCTAGTATATATGTAAAGAGTCCGTGGATGACTGCTACCTTAAGGTCACTGGTATCGAGGATATGCTGGTAATTTTCCTCTGTGTTGTCAAAGTGGTACCTTAGTCTGTGCGTTGTTTTGAAGTCTTGAATGGTTTCTTTTAAGATTTGTGGAGTAAGTATTTGGGGGTGTGCTATGCCGTGTTTTCCGTCGTTGATTGCATTAATAGCTGTTACGATGTCATCGTTCAGTTCGTCTACGAAAATGGTTGCCAAAACCAGTTTGGTATTAATGTAGTTATCTCTGGAATTGACGTTCACCCCGGTGCTCAATCTCCTTGCTGTATCGTATTCTTCTCCGATTTTACTTTTGAGTGTTCTGTAATCTGCGGAGGATGAGTCTAGCAGAATTTTTAATATTTTTGTGTGATTAGTTAGGATAGTCGCTATTTGCTTATTGTCCTTATAAATATTATCAAATTCGTTATTAATTTGTTTCAAGTCCGTTTCGCTTAATGTCCCGAATAAGGTTTTCGAGATATCTCCGACGAAATTGGCCAATCCTCGTTTGCTTCTTTGCTTGCCTAGGAGTTTACGTAAAATCGAGAATCGTTCTTGTAGTCTATTGTACCTGCCTCTTGTTAATTCAATTTCTTGTTTCGACGAGCAATTACTTCCATAAGCTTTTTCAGCGAGTTGTAAGGTCTGATCGATGGCACTTATTCTGTTCTCGGATGCTGAGGTGTTAATTCTGATGATTAATCGCCATTTTTCGTGGTAGAGGTGAACTTTTTCTAAATCTTTTATGTACACATTGCCGTTGAGCGGAGTCAGAGTATAATTGGCCCTAACGATTGGTATTATTAGTGTCACTACTATCAGCACGGTCAGCATCTGCAACATAGTAGGGCATAACTTGGTCAATATGTAACTGGAGGTATTTATTACTGTCCTTAATTTTAAGATTGTTGTTCGTTAGTATTTCGGTAATGACTCCTGGTCCTTTTGTAGACTTTTCCTGTTCGATCTGAATTCGCTCTCTAGCTTTCTGGATGTATTTGTCATGCCGCCTCTTCCAATTTTTTACTAGGTCTGCGTATGTTAGAGTGGGTGATCGAGCCAGTGTCGAAGGCAAGTTCGGTTCTCTGCCAAAAGTAATTTCAAATGGGGAATACCCTGTAGATTGATTTCTCGTAGTGTTTATAGCAAAGTTAATGAATTTTAGATTTTCCTCCCAGTCCTTATTATTTTCTTTCATTGAGGTTTTAATTAGATTTTTAAGGGTGGAATGCATCCTTTCGATGTTTCCGTTGGACTGTGTATGAAACGCTGTCGTCTTGACGTGCCGTATTTTCAGAGCTTCTTCGAATTGCTGCATGAGATCCAACAAAAAGTTCTGACCTTGGTCAATTAGGATTGTTTGCGGGGCTCCGAAGGTATAGATGTAGTGCTCTATTAATTTATCTATGATGGTTTCGGCAGTTTCGTTTTCTAATGGCACCAAGATGGTGTAACGGGTTAATCTATCCTGTATGCTCAAGATGTATTTATTTCCTTTCTTTGTAACGGGAAGGGGTCCGAATATATCTAGTGCTATTTTATCATTTGGTTGTGCCGGAATGTCAGGTATTATGCCCGGGGCTTGGTTTGTGATTCTTGTCGTTTTCTGCAGTTGGCAGATCGGGCAAGTCTTAACGAATTTCTTTATTTCTTCGTCCATTCCTTTCCATTCTCCTCTTTGTCTCGCCTTGTCAATAGTGTTACTTTCTCCAAGGTGTTCTTTGTGGGCTTCTCTTATTATAGACCAAGCTGTGTTTAGAAATATTTGTTTTCAACGAAATTGTGCCCCAACAAAGGAAGTGAGCTATGCCACTTTTCACAAAGTTTCAGTTTTAATGTCGTTGTCGCTATTGATGGTATTTCTGATAAAAAAAAAATTATTTTTCCTTGAAGAAAATTTGTAACATAAAAAAATCATATTCATTCAAAAACTTGTGGGTGAATACATTTTATGTATATCAGATTTGTAGGGGAAACTAGTGATTTTGAGGAGTAAATTTTATGGTCAAAACAACAGGCACAGTGAGACGAAATTAAATAACTAAATTTAAGATAATTTTTAAAACGCAAATTCTGAATTGATTCTTGATTTGTGTTTCTTAGAGAAACTTATAAATAAATTTAGAATTGCTTTGGACAAGCGATTTTTGAACTGCTGTTGTTTAAAATATTATGTTATTGGAAATATCAAACGAATGTTGATTCTTTCCTTTTTTTTTATATCTTCTGGTAAACATCTTTCCTACTCTCAATATATGTTGGATTTGATGTGCAGGAGTGTATACAAGTTAAAGATGATTCACAAGTAATATTTTTTGTAATGAAAAAATTTTAATATCCAATAGTAAGAATGATCAATTATTCGTTTTTGAAGTAATATTTTGACCATAAAATTACCTCCGTTCGTCTACAAGGTGATACATGATCACGATATTTCCTGCTAATTTCACTCAAAAATGATATAAATATATATAAATGAATTATATGAAAAATAAATTCTGCGCATATCTGAAAGCAGAGAAAATTCGCTTTTTGATAATCTTCCCTAAATTAGATCGAAAGTAATTTTTCAGTTGTTTTTGTATAAAAATACAAATCGGTCGACAAGAGAAAATCAATAATGTAAGAATAACCTTTTTCGAAAGTTCAAGATTTTGATCGAAACTTCAAATATTTTCTTTAGTATTTATTCATGTCACCAATGAGAACAATTTCGCCTTCTTTTATGTCTTGATGATCTTCTGTCCACTTCTTTTTTGTCGAACAGTGTCGGTGCATATTCCTGAAGCAACCTTTTCCAAAACACCTCAGCTAGATATTGCTAAATATGCTACTGCTTACGGTGAATACTTTCATCTCTCACGATGTGGCCAGGAGTACCAATTTCAGCAGATTTGCTCATCAATATATAGTTTGGTGAAGCGCTTTTTAAGCCGCTACTGTCAGATGATGGATAAGTCAAAGGACGATTGTTGACAATGTATTCTGCTTTAGTGAAGGATGTTCGTAAAACATCATCTATAGGATGGTTCTCTTGTGAACTTGCACTCACAGTACGTTTGAAAGTGCCAATCAGTTGTCGATCGGATATCTTTAGTAATTCAAATTTTGCGTCAAATATTAAATTAAATTTGAAAAATCTCCCATTCTTCTTATTTTTGCCTGCTTGGATATTTTCACGGTCATTTGAGCAAAATTCTGTTCAAACTGCCTTGTACCATCAAATGTTCGCTCAATGTATTTCGTAAACATCTGGTGGTTCCAATTTTTGAGTCTTCCTTTTTTCTTCTCATATTTTTTATAAATATCTTTATTCAAGCCGTTGTCCGTAAAATTTTTATTCACGTACAATACGATTTCATGCGTGGTAGTATTTCGATGCGTTCTGAAGTACTTCCTATGGTTACTATTTCTTGAGTGAACACGATTTCACCACTTGTGAAGGGTTTTGGCCCTTCTTTTTGCGATAATAGAAAAAAACCGGGACCTACAAACAATCTATGATGTGGATTGATTTTTATCATTGGGACATATCTTTTACAATCTTCGGCTACATTTCGCGCTGTTGGTACCCAACGCCATCGTTTTTGATTAGTTGGTTCTGAAATTTGACCTATACTTCAAGATACGAAACTGAAAGGCTTATTCTCGCTATGAATTCAGTAGACTATAGTGCTCGAATCAGACCAAACATATTTTATAATAATAGCAAAATCCAAAGTTTCTTGTGTCGTTTTATCAAGTCTAACACTTATAACTGCAGCAATTAATTTTAACTGTAGAATTGTTCGATTTCGCGGAGGAGCTACTCGCGCCACAGCTTCCAAGTTTTTAACGTTATTTCGCTGATTGAATGATCCCATACAATTCTATTTCTCCATATTTTCTGAACTAATATTCGAAACGTGATTGTAACAGGTGATGAAAGCATTGAGCGTATGTATCCTCTGTACCAATTTGAACACGATGAAACATCTCTGGAATATCAGCTTTAAAGGCTACTTTGGGTTGATGAAATTTTAAGATACTGCCGAAAAATGACACTACCCAGTCAGATCCTTTCAGAAGGTTATCATTCAAAGACACTTTACCAGGTTTTGCTGCAGCATTGCAGACGATTATGACTTTTCCGTATTTATCGGAATTAATCACGCGGAGGCGTAGTATAAATCATATTTTTCGACGATCTAATAATTCGTTAGTTTGAACAGATACTTACTTATTTCCGTAGCACTGGGATAATATGCAGAGTTCGAGAGGCCACCTTATGTAATGCCGAAATGAACAAAATGTATTTTTTAAGAATTATATGTTTTAGAATTCAATAACTACGTATTTGACATATTTCAAAAACATCCAACCTGAGCTAATAGAAAAACTAATAGGAACTTTTTGTATTTGTTTACGAAAAAGGTTGGCTGTGGCATCGAAAAAAAAATTAGAGCCTTAGTAAGCATAATAAATTGGCTTTCTTTCATTATTTATAATATTTAGAGTTATTTGCCACATTTCAAGGCGTCTTCGGATGACAAAATGGTTCATGTTTCCTCTTTACATTTTTTTGGTAACAGAATTACTGACGATTTATACACACTACTGAAAAATTATCGTAGATTTCTGTATATTTTAGCATATTATTACTTAAGTTTCCAGTTTCAAAAATTAATTTATGAACAAAAGAGAAAACAAACTTTCAACAAAGTAGTTCAATTTTCAACCATAGAAATGAATTTTTAACCAAAATAGACGAATTTTCAAATAAGAAAAAGAATTTTGTGCCAAATAGAGATGAATTTTCAAGAAATAGTAGTTAAATATTTAGTTAGAAAAATAATTTTCAATAAAAAAGTTTTTTTTTCAACAAAATTAGTCATTTTTCAACCATTGTTAAACTTTTTGAACCAAAAAAAAAGGATTTCCAAAAAAATAGTTGAATTTTCGACAAAAACAAAATTAATTTTTAGCCGAAAAGATAAATTTTCAAACAAGAAAAATAATTTTCTACCAAAAAGACGAATTTTCAACTAAAAGAAAAAACACTTTTTAACTGAAAATTTTTGTATACACTTAAGTTTTTAGTTTAAAACATCAATTTTCAACGACAAGAAAAACAAACAAATTTTCATCAAAATAGTTAAACTTTCAACCAAAGAAATGAATTTTTAACCAAAATTGATGAATTTACAACTCAAAAAGATGAATTTTCAAAAAAGAAGAATAATTTTCCATCAAAAAGATGAATTTTCAACTAAAGAAAGTACATTTTTTAACTGCACATTTTAGCATATTATTACTCAAGTCTTCAGTTTAAAAAATTAATTGTTAACCAAAAAAGACATAAATTTTCATTTAAAAAAAATAACTTTTTAATGAAAATTTAAACGAACTTCCAAAAAAATTGTTAAATTTTCAACTAAAAAAATCATTTTTGAATGAATCTTGATGTATTTTCAACTCAAAAAGATAAATTTTCAAAAATTGGTTGTTAAATATTTAGTTACAAAAATAATTTCCAATAAAAAAAATAATTTTTGACAAAATCGGTGACTTTTCAACCATTGTCACACCTTTTGAACCAAAAAAAGGATTTCGAAAAAATAGTTGAATTTTCGACAAAAACAAAATTAATTTTCAACGAATTTTCAACTGAAAGAAAAAACTGTTTTCAACTGAAAATTGTAGTATATACTTAAGTTTTTAATTTGAGAAATTAATTTTTAACAACAAGAAAAACAAACAAATTTTCATCATGATAGATCAATTTTCAGCCAAAGAAATGATTTTTTAGCCAAAATAGATTAATTTTCAAATCAGAAAAAGAATGTTGTATCAAATAGAATTGAATTTGCAATTGAAAAAGATAACTTTTCAAGCAAAACAAATACAAATTTAAAAAAAAAATAGTTAAATTTCAAACAGAAAAAATAATTTTTGAATTAATTTTGATGTATTTTCAACTGAAAAAGATAAATTTTCCAAAAATGGTAGTTACATATTCACTTAGAAAAATAATTTCCAATGAAAAAAAATAATTTTCAACAAAATTGGTCAATTTTCAACCATTGTTAAAACTTTTGAACAAAAAAAAAAAGGATTTCCAAAAAAATAGTTGAATTTTCGACAATAACAAAATTAATTTTCAACCAAAAATATAAATTTTGAAACAAGAAGAATAATTTTCTACCAAAAAGACTAATTCTCAACTAAAACAAAAAACATTTTTAACTGAAAATTTCGGTATATACTTAAGCATTTAGTATAAAAAATTAGTAAAATAATATATACAAAAAAAACTTCATCAAAATAGTTAAAATTTTTACCAAAGAAATGAATTTTTAACTAAAATAGATGAATTTTCAACAAAAGAAATAAAATTTAAAGCAAAATAGATCAATTTTCAACTGAAAAAGATGAATTTTTCAGAAAAAAACGAACTTAAAAAAAACTAAATTAATTTTTAACCAAAATAGACGATTTTGCAAATGAGAAAAAGAATTTTGTTCCAAATAGGGATGAACTTTCAATTTACAAAAATTAGTTTTCATGCAAAATAAAAACGAATTTCCAAAAAAAAATACTTAAATTTTAAACCAGAGAAATCATTTTTGAATGAATTTTGATGTAATTTCAACTTTAAAAGATAAATTTTCAAGTAAAATGGAAGCGAATAAAACAAATAGTTAATTTTTTAACTAAACCAATCTTTTTTCAAACAAAAAGATAAATTTTCAACCAAAAAGATTAATTTTCAACGGAAAGAGACGAGTTTCCATTAAAATACATGAATTTCCAACCAAATGGTTGATTTTTCAACGAAAAAAGATCAATTTTCCATGGAAAATAAAATATTAAAATTTCAATTTAATTAATTTTCAATGAAAAAAACTAATTTTCACGGAAATACTTAAAGTTTTAGCCAAAGAGGTGAATCTCAATAACTTGGAAAAAAATTATTTTTGACAACAGGTGTATTTGGATATTATTTTTTATTTTTAAAACGCTATTTAATTAAATACCCAACACGTTACAGAAGAAAATATTGATTTTATCATTTAATTGAATAGATTTTGAAAAATGAAAAATAATATTTAAATATACTTATGGTGAAAAATCTTTTTTTTTGCAAGTTTAAAAAAAATTAAGTTTTGTCCTATGCAATTCGTATTATTGCTTGGCCCTCGGCATCCAGACATCTTGCCAGATGACGTCACAATGTGAAATACCTAATAGGGGAGTTTACCACTCACCAGAGTGCGCGATCGGTTCGTGCCCGAGTTCTGCGAAAATTCAAATTTAATATACGAAAATAGCTTTTTTTATACAAATTATTAATAAAAATTTATAATTTATTCAGAAAATTGAAAAAAATTGTATGGTTCATTTTAGAAAATTCATATTTGATATTTGAAAATAGCTTTTTTTATACAAATTATTAGTAAAAGTTTATAGTTCATTTGGAAAAAAAATTGTATAGCTCATTTTAGAAAATTCAAATTCAATTTTTAATATAAAATGGAATATTTAAATTTTTATTCAAAAAAGTTAGTTTTCATTTAAAAAAATAATTGTTTACGAAAAAGATGAATTTTCTAAGAAATGGTTGAAGTTTCTACCAAATTTTTAAATGTTGAAACCAAACAGATTAATTCTCTAAAAAAAATTGGAATTTTTGAGAAAAAATTAAATTTTCGTTCCAGAC
Organism: Andricus grossulariae; assembly: GCA_011634705.1. Lineage (NCBI taxonomy): Eukaryota > Metazoa > Arthropoda > Insecta > Hymenoptera > Cynipidae > Andricus > Andricus grossulariae. Next base: position 63,409,835 of record JAABKJ010075445.1, on the reverse strand, counting down.
GTTCAATTGACAGTCAAATAGTTAAATTTCCGTTAACAAAAATCAATTTTCAACAAAGAAAACGAATTTCTAACTAAAGTGATCAATTTTCAACCAAAGTAATAAATTTGTATTCAAAATTATTAATCTTCAACTATAAAAAAGATGAACTTTCAACGAAAAATAGAATAATTAAATTTACAATTGAAATAATTAATTTACAACCAACAAATAAAAAGGAATCGTCAACAAAAGAGTTAAATTTTTAACCAATAAAGTGAATTTTTGACTGGAATAATGAATCTTTAACTGAAAAATTAATTTTAAACAAAGCAGTTCAACTTTCAACCAATAAATTGAATTTTCGGCAAAAAGTTGAATTTTAAAACTAAAAAAGATCAATTTTTAATATAAAATGGAATATTTAAATTTTTATTCAAAAAAGTTAGTTTTCATTTAAAAAAATAATTGTTTACAAAAAAGATGAATTTTCTAAGAAATGGTTGAAGTTTCTACCAAATTTTTAAATGTTGAAACCAAAAAGATGAATTCTCTACCAAAAATTGGAATTTTTAAGAAAAAATTAAATTTTCATTCCAGACGTTCAATTGACAGCCAAATAGTTAAATTTCCGTTAAAAAAATCAATTTTTAACAAAGAAAACGAATTTCTAACTAAAGTGATCAATTTTCAACCAAAGTAATAAATTTTTATTCAAAATTATTAATCTTCAACCAAAAGGATGAATTTTCCACAAAATAGTTTAACTTTAAAACAAGGTGTCTCATGTTCAAACTAAAAATATGAATTTTTAACAAAAAATGCAATAGATGATATTTCATCTGAAAAATATTAAAATTTTCAATAACGAACAAATGAATTTAACCAAACAGTTGAGGTTTGAACTAAAAAGGATAAAATTTCAACCAAAAATAGAATAATTAAATTTACAGTTAAAATAATTAATTTTCAACAAACAAATAAGAACGAAGTGTCAAAAAAAGTTTTAAATTTGTAACCAATGAAGTGAATTTTTAACTGAAATAATGTATCTTTAACTAAAAAAATTAATTTTCAACAAAGCGGTTCAACTTTCAACCAAATAATTGAATTTTTGGCAAGAAGATGAATTTTCAACCAAGAAGATTAATTTTCTACCAAAAGGGACGAATTTTTAAAAAATCACATAAATTTTCAACAAAATAGTTGAATTTTAAAACTAAAAAAGATGAATTTTTTATCAAAGATGGAATAGCTAAATTTTCCTTTAAAAAAATTAGTTTACAGTAAAAAAATAATTGTTTACAAAAAAGATGAATTTTCTAACAAATAGTTGCAGTTTCTACCAAATTTTTAAATGTTGAAGCCAAAAATATGAATTCTCTACGAAACATTGGAATTTTTAACAAAAAAAATCCATTTCCATTCAAGAAGTTCAATTTACAACCAAATAGTTAAATCTCAGTTTGAAAAAATCAATTTTTAACAAAGGAAACGAATTTTCAACTAATGTGATCAATTTTCAACCAAAGTAATGAATTTTTAATCAAAATTATTAATCTTCAACCAGAAAAATGAATTTTCAACACAATAGTTTAACTTTAAAACAAGGTGTTTAATTTTCAAACTAAAAATATGAATTTTTAACAAAAACTGCAATAGATGATCTCTCATCTGAACAGTTGATTTTTCAACTAAAATATATAAATTTTTAACAAAAAGGAAAGTAGTTCAATACTCGGCTAAAAAAATTTATTTTCAACAAAAGTAATGAATTTTTATTCAAAATCATTATTCTCTGGCCCAAAAAATTAATTTTTATAACGATAGTTCAACTTCAAAACAAGGTGTTTAATTTTTAAACTAAAAATATGAATTTTTGACAAAATCTACAATACATGATATTTCATCTAAAAAAAATTTCAATTTTTAATAAAAAACAGATGAACCTAATCAAAGAAGATGAATGTTCAACAAAACTTTTGAATTTGCAACAGAAAACTTAATTGGCAACCAAACACTTGACTTTTCGACTGAAATATATAAATTTTTAACAAAAAGGAAAATAGTTCAATACTCGGGTAAAAAAATTTGTTCATCCAAAGTAATGAATTTTTAACCAAAATTATTAATCTTCAACCAAAAAAATGAATTTTTAGCAAAATCTACAATACATGATATTTCATCTAGAAAATTTTTCAATTTTTAATAAAAAACAGATGAACTTAACCAAAGAAGACGAATTTTCAACAAAACCTTCGAATTTTCAACAAAAAACTTAATTTTCCACCAACCAGTCGAATTTTCAACTAAAATATATAAATTTTTAATAAAAAGAAAAGTAGTTCAATATTCTGCTGAAATTTTTTTTTCAACCAAAGTAATGACTTTTTAATCAAAATTATCAATCTTCAACCAATAAAATAAATTTTTAACAAATTAGTTCAACTTTTAACCTAGTAGTAGAATTTGCAACCACAGAAGATGAATTCTGAAAGAAAAGGTTAATTCTCAACTTAGGGAGAAGAGAAATGAATTTTTGACTAAAATTATGAATCTTCAGATAAAAAAATTATTTTGAACGAAATATTTCAACTATTGTTCAAATAGTTTGTTTATGAAACTTTAAATTTTTTAGAAATGTGTGATTTTCTGTATTATTACTTTTTAAGATTTGAAAAATGGAACAATCTGAATCTAATCTCCGAGCCCATGAAGAAGATTTTGGTATACAAGTTGAATGGCATTTCCATGGTACATCTCATGGTAAGGGTATATGTGATAGTATAGGAGCGAATTTAAAGAGACAAGCAGCACGTTCGAGCTTACAATGTTCTCCGAAACATCACATACTCCCCATGGTTTGTGTCAGTGGGCAAAGAGTAACAGTAAGAAAACAGAAGTTTTTTTCAGCAGCAAAGAAAATCATGCCTTAGCCACCGAGTTACTGGAAGCCAGATTTGACAAATTTGTTACGATATCAGGTACATTACAGTACTAAACCTTCATTCCCACTCAAGGTGGAAAACTTCAACTCAAAATGTTTTCGTCCTCTAAGAAACACGACATCTTTTCGAATGGCAAAAACAGAAACCGCAAAAGAGGTCTGAAAAGGAAAAAAACTGCCAAAAAATCGATCAGAAAGACATATAATATTATCATATAATATTACTTAACTTAAAAAACTGGCACTGAAGCGTTGCACAAAGATCCTCGGTGTGAGCGCACTAGGGGAGATCGCGCGCCACCCGCCCTATCATGGCATCTTTTTTACGTATCGTTCTATTGCTCAAAGACGAAATGATTTGCCTCTCTGAAAATTAGGGGTCTTACAGGAAAAAATCTCAGCTTTCTTTTAAAACTATTTTGAAGAAGAAAAAAATGACGAAATTTGAAAGAAAGTCAAATTTATTCTTTATTTTCAAATATTAGCGTCAAATTTGGACTTTCTTGGAAAATAGTTACGACCATTGAAAAGTCTGTGAGAAAATCTATCAAAAACATTTGAAGTGGAATTTCGTTTAGAGCAATAGGAAAAAAGTTACAAATGTTTCAAAGTGAGGCCTTTCTTAATAAAAAAAACAAAAATTGTACCCCCTCCACTTTGATAAATAATTATCCAAATTAATTAATTTTTGGTGTGAGGAGTACTTTCTAATAGGACTGCAATTGGATTCATTTTTAGCTCGATCGGACAATTTTCATTTTCGAGGTGGGTACACTTGAGAAATTATGCCCCATATATCAAATCAAAATTTTAATAAAAAAGTTCATTTTCAACCAAATAATATAATTCAACGAGATGAAGACGAATTTTTAACGAAAAAGCCTGATAACTATTTTTTAAATTCATTCATCTTTATGGTTATTTTAATATAATGTTCCTAGGATTCTTAAAAAAAAATTCAAAAAGATGTTTGAAAATTTCAGATATGACGAAAAAGTATGCATGTAGGAAATTTTTGTGACATTTTTCATTTTACAGGAGTTTACAACATTTCAGTGAAAATTTGAGTCAGTTTACAACATATTTAGGACCTGTAAAAGTTTGAACGAAATTGATTAATATTTTATATATTTTCTGATATCTTCAACAGTTTCAACATATTTTTTTCTCTTCAAAACTTCTCTCATTCCTAAATATCTTTCAAACTGAATCGATTTATTTCTGAAATGACGAAATATCTTATAAAAAAAAAATGCCTTAGAACTCTCCAGATTTTATTTTGACAATTTCGGAAATGTTCTAAATCTTGAAAAATCTTCTTAAATAATCTTTTTAAATTAATTTTTGAACATGAAAATCATTTTAAGTTTCCCAGGAAACTTAAGAAATTTCTTTTATTATCTTGAAACCTTTCATAATCCTTAAAAAGCTTAAAAATTTAATTTCAAAATCTTCAAAAATCTATAAACTGAATTCAATGTTTTTTAATTTTTTCAATTATTAGTGATTATTTAAAAAAAACTTGAAAATATTTCGATTATTTTTTATAATGATTCGAATATTTCCTAAATTTGTTTAAAAACCTTTCGAAATTAAAAAATTTACGTTTTAAATTTCATTGAAAATGAAAATTTTTCCTTTAAAATCTTCTATATTCATTTTTGAAATTTTAGGAAATCATTTGTAATGTTTTGAAGTTTTTTTCAATTTTCCCTTGAAGTAAAATTTTCAAAATAGAAGATAATTTTAAATTTTCTCAGGAATCTTAAGAAAATGTCTGTATTAGCTTAAAACCTTTCACAATTTAAAAAAATATTCTTCATATTCTTAATTTTGTCCAAATGTAGAGTAAATTATGTGTTAAAAGCTAAATAATGTAAGAATTCCTTATATGTTAGCTATTATGTTAATTTTTTTAAATTATATATAAAGAGTAAAGTACGACAGACTTTGTTTTTATAAGAATTGATCGATGTTAATACCCATCTTAAAAAGATTGTCATAACAAACAAAATGTGAAGATGACATGGTAACCTCATAAAGAATTTCCTGTATTTTTTTTTAAATCTGGCAAAAACAGGGGATCATTTGCTCGCTTGAAGAAAGAAATGAAGAAAAATTAAAATAACTTAAAAGATTTTAATACACAGAAAAGACATTATTATTAAATCAGTGAAAAATATGGGTTCAGATACGGGCTATACAATATTTTTTGATTCAAGAAAATTTTTCTTGTTTGAGGAAAATGTACTTGAATGAGGAAATTAGATTTTTTTTCAGTCAAGTACATTTTCTGAAAAAGACAAGAATTTTTTTTGAAGAAGGAAGTTTTTCAATAGTCTGTATTCGTACCGATATCTTCTTGATTATATGCTAATTTTTTTCGTGATATATTCATTTTCAAGTTTATATTTATAAGACATAGATGCAATGAGATAAGTATATTACAATTCGCAAGAAGCTTGTATACCCCGATTTTCCTTAGGTCAATCATAATTTATAAAATACTCACACTAGCAAGCTTTATTTCAAAGTTAAGGGATTCCTTTAATTCTTTTTCAGCTCTAACCCTGTTTGCACCAAAATAAACAGCCACGTCAACCATAAGACTGTAGTAGGCACTGACGATCATCCACACATCACTACTTTACCACCGAGCAATTCACGCCTACCCCGAAAGGAAAACGGCTTAATGATATAATAATATAATAATTTTAGTAGTTATGCATGGGAATTTACGTCTAAAAGCAGTGAATTTTACAATTTTCACAAATTATTAACAAAAAAATTAATTCTTAACCAGATAATTTAATTTTTTACTGAACTAGTAACAGGCCAATTAAATTTTCAACAAAAATAATTAATTTCTAACAGAATATATAACGAAATATATGGAATTTTCGAAAAATGGTTAAATTTTCTACCAAACAGTTTAATTTTCTACCAAAATAGTTGAATTTTTAACATAACAAGACGAATTTTCAACAAAACAGTTGAATTTTTCAAAAAATAGAAATACTTTCTAATAAAATTGTTGAGTTTTCAACAAAAAAGTATCATATTTACATTTTTCACTCGAAATATTAATTTCCGACCAAAAAAAGGAGAACTTTTAAGCAAATTTCTTCAATATTCAAACAACAAGACGAATTTTCAACATAGAATAATAATTTTCTACAAAAAAGACAAATCTTCAACAAAAAACATCTTTTAAACATATAGCTGGATTTTCATGTCAAAAAGATCAATATAAATTTTTAGTACGAAAATTCATTTTTCACCAAATTGTTGAATTTTCAACTGAAAATATGAATTTTGAACAAAAAAGCTGATTTTCAACCAAATAGTTTAATTTTATACCAAACTAGTTGAATTTTCAAGCAGAAAGGACGAATTTTCAACAAAACAGTTGAATTTTTCAAAAAATAGAAATACTTTCTGATAAAATTGTTGAGTTTTCAAAAAAAATAGAATATTTACATTTTCAACAAAAGAAAATAGTTCGATTTTTAACCAAAGAGATGAATTTTTAGTCAAGAATATTATATTTTCACCAAAAAATACAAGAATTTTTTACCAAATAGTAGAATTTTCAATTTGAAAATATGAATTTTTAAGAAAAAATTAATTCTCAACCAGATGGTTTAATTTTGTACTAAACTAGTTGAATTTTCAAAACGAGTTTTCAACAAAACAATTTAATTTTCAACTAAAAGAATTACTTTCTAACAAAATTGTTGAGTTTGCAAAAAAAATAATAAAATTTCCAACCAAATAACATAAGTTTTAAACGCTGAAGATTTCAAGTTGAAATATATAGCATTTTCAAAAAATGGTTAAATTTTCTACCAAACAGTTCGATTTACAACCAAATAGTTGAATTTTCAAGCAAAAGGGACGAATTTTTAACCAAATAGTTGAATTTTTAACCTACAAAGATTAAGTTTTAAATAAATGGTCAAATTTTTAAACAAAAAAGACTAAACTGAAACCAAAATAAGTTGAATTTCTAACCAAATAGTTTAATTCTCAACAAAATTGTTGAACTTTGAACACAGTAATTAAAGTTTCAATAAAATAGTTGAATTTACAACTAAAATGATGAATCTTGAAAAAAAAAAATTTTCAACAAAAAAGTTCAACTTGCAACCAAGAAGTTTAATTCTTCAATAAAAGAAAATTAATTTTCAACGAAAAATATAATTGGTGATGTATCAGAAAAAAAAGGTTTTGATTTTAAATAAAAAATATAAATTCTCACAAAAGGAATAACATTTTCTATCGGGAAAGATTTTTCAGTAAAGGGAAAAAACACCTTCAACCAAATTGTTAAATTTTCAAACCAAAAAGGCGAATTCTATAGAAAACATTTGAATTTTCAACCCGAAAAAAAAAAAAAATTTCTACAAAACAGTTAAATTATCAAGCCAAGTAGTTAAATTTTAAACTAAAATCGATCAATTTTCACCGATAATGGAATAGTTAAGTTTTTAGATACCAGTAATTTTTAACAACAAAATTAATTTTCCAACAAAATAATTAAATTTTCAACCAAACAGATGGATCTTCAACTGATTAAATGATTTTTCAACAAATTAGTTAAAATATCAATTAATCTGTTAGGTTTTGATCAAGAAGAACAATTTTGTACAAAAAAAAAACAATTTACAATAACATACATTAATCTTCAGACAATTGTGGAATAGTTACATTTTCATAAAAAAAAAATGATTTACAACTCGACTTTGAACCAAGTAGTTGAACTTTTTACCAAAAAGTTGAATTCTCAAAGAAAAATTTAATCGTTGAATTTTAAACTAAACACGGTCGATTTCCAACAAAAAATAGAAAATTTAAATTTTCAGTTAAAAAAATTACTAAAATTATATATATAATTTTAGCAGGTATGCATGGAGATTTACGTCTAAAAGCAGTGAATTTTACAATTTTCACAAATTATTTTCAACTCCAAGCATTAAAAAAATCTTAAATCTTTTACTCAGAACTATCAGAAAATTAGTTTTATTTAACAAACTTTCTTTTTTAACACTTTCACCTTGCATTATTTGAATTCTAAGCCAACTGCATAGCTGGCGCCGCCGCATGGCGACCATCAACTCTCATAACAATATTTTCCACAGGCCTCCACAGAGAAGTGGACTGGGGCTGAAAGAAACTGTAGGTAAGAAGAGTGAGGTTATTGGAACACAATTTACACTTTACGGACGCCTTATCAAAGATATTTTGACTTCATAGCTTCTTTCATCTACATATTGATAAAAACAAAAGCGTAGATATGACAAAAATCATTATAAAAATAATCCACATTCGCTCTGAACATGCTCCAAAATCTCAAGTGGAAACTTCGATTTTGAGGTTCTGTCCTGCCAACCAGCGTTTATCGGCCAAAATGGACCGGTCAAGTTAAACAGTGATTATTATTATTATTATTATTATATCATTAAGCCGTTTCCCTTTCGGGGTAGGCGTGAATTGCTCGGTGGTAAAATTCATTCTTTAGTATTATTTTTTCATTCAGATTTTCATTTAAAATAATTTGTTTGAATGACAGAAATTTTATATTTGATAGAAAGCATAAGTTCTCAGTTCTCATTTAAAATATGTATATACAAATTTTTAAAAAATTTATAAAATTAATGATATTTATCAAACGTACATTCTTTGCCAGAAAAGTTTAGAAAAGCGAGCAGTTTTTAATTGCACTCCCTTCTTTAGACTCACTTGATTGAAAGTATATTTTTAAATGAGTAATAATAAATTCCAAAATCAGAAAATAATGAATTAATGTACTTTGATTTAATTTCAGAAATATTTCCTGCTATCAATCACCAATGCTGGTCAAGATTTGGCTCTGTTCTATTTGTATTCGGATGGATTCGCTGGAAGAAATAGGTCATTCATAAAATTTAATTTGTAATTTAAATTTGACGTTACATCACTCTGCGAAATTTTGGCCTTTTCTTTGCAAGAATACTGGTGTTATTTTGTGTCAAAAATTAAATTTGTTAATTAAAAACTAAAATTACACAACTTCGACAAAATTCTGAATTTTCGTAGGAAAAAATACTCTGTAACCATAATTTATACTACAAATTCCAAATTTAGGAATATAATTATGCTTTTTTTTATCAAGTATTTTATGTTACTTAAACAGTCCTTTTTGCATACACATATTTACAAATATTTAATTGAAATTCTACTTTTAAAGTTAATAGTTTTCAAGCAAAGATTGAATTTTTAAATCTAAATAACGTAGAATAAAAGTTCAACTTCAAATCCAGTAAAATTAATTCATTTAAATTTATTAAAAATTTTGATTGATTTTAGGCAAAAATATTGCATTTTCGATAACAGCAAAAAATAACTTTCAAGCAAAATGATGAATCTTTAGCGAAAAAAAATTATTTTGAACGAAAAATGTAGTAGTTGATGTTTCAACCTAAAACGATATTAATTTTTAAATCAAAATATTGAACTTTCAACTAAGAAATATTTTTTAGTGAGGAGAGAAAAAAATGTCAAGTTAATTGTTTGATTTTCAACCAAAAAGATAAGTCTTAAACCTGAATTTTCTAACAGATACTTGAATTTTCAACTGAAAACGATCAATTTTTAGCCAAAAATAGAATAGGTAAATTTTTAGTTAAAAAGATTAGTTTCAATCCTCAAAGCGAATTTCCAACAAAGTAGTTACAAAAATTAAACACGTTCACGAAAAAATTTCCTGATTTAAAAAAAAAATCCCTGACATTTCCAAGTTTTACAAGGTATATAATTTTTTTTTTAAATTCCAGGTTTTCCAGGTAGGGTAGACACCATGTATTAATCTCCTTGATTAAAAATTTATCTGTTTGGTTGAAAGTTAAAATACTTTGTTAAACATTCATTTTATTAGTACAATATCTATCTCTTCGGATAAAAATGTAATTTTTTATCATAGAAAATTCTAAATAATATAAATTACACATTCTCAAAAACTTTCCCTTCAACTTTTATCACAACTAATTTTTTTTTTTAATCCAATTTTATTCTCCTTTAGCAACTAGTCATCTAGAAACTAAATTTGCAGTTTTTTATTTTTTATTTTAAGGAATAAATACATAGTCCTTTCTTCTTATAAGTTTTAAACTATACCTGATGGTAAAAATTAAATTCTCATTTGTGTGAATTGTATAATTTGTTACTTTCATTGTCAGTAATTTTTCAATTTACTTTCACTGAGCTTTCGAAATTTGATAAAATGAAAATTTCGTATTACGCGTAAAATAAGAACCTTTTAGGCAAATTCACATGACCAATTGTCTTTTTGCATTAAAAACTCGTATTTTATGTAAAATTACCGTATATGACCGAAAATTACCGGAAATTTTTGGAAATTAAAGACAATGATTGAAAAAATGAATGTTAGGTAGTTTATGGTAAGTTACCATATTTACCGGAAAAATGGCCATAAATGACCGAAAATGTTCATCAATTTCCGGGAATTTATTGATATTTTTGAAAATAAATTTTAGGTAATTTAGGGTAAGTTGCCATCTTTACATGGGAAATTAAAAAAAAAGGAATTTTGTGTAATTAATGACATGTTACCATATTTACCGGTAAAATTAACATGAATGACCAAAAATTGTCATAAATTTCCGGCAATCATTAAAAATGAATTTTGGGTAATTTATGGTAAGTTACCATATTTACGGGTTATATTGCCACAAATGACCGACAATTTTCATAAATTTCCGGAAATTTTGAAAAATGAATATTGGGTTATTTATGGTAAGTTACCTTATTTACCTGTAAAATTACAATAAATGACCGAAAATTTCCGGAAATTTTTCAAAATGAATTCTGGGTAATTTAGTTGAGTTGCCGTATTTATCTGTAAAATTACCATGAAAGACCAAAAATTTCTATGAATTTCCGCAAATTTATAAACATTTTTAAATGGAACTTTGGGCAATTCATGATAAGTTACCATAAATCATTTTTGATAATTGGGAACAATTTAACATAAATGTCATGCTTTTTTATTTAAAATCCAGTATGGACTGAAACCATGACTGTATTTCGAGACATGTCTGAAATCATTCATTTGTCACCTACAAAATGACATCGGTTCCCAGTAGGACCGCTGTAAATCCCATTTATGGCCACGTCTCACAACCGTGAGATGGGTGGTCACAAGACATGAAGAAATCACAACGAAAGGTCGGCGAAACTTTCGTGTGTTTTGAGGGCACGAAGCTACCCAAGGATGACAGCTTTCTGCATCCATCTCGCAAGTGCCGTGGCAAATTTTTGGCACGCGGGAATGGCTTTAAGGTTACGAACCAGTGATAGTTTCGCACCTCCGAGAGCACCTATCACAACTTTGTAGTATTTTAATAACTAATGAACATATTTTTAGAATATTTTTCCTTGATTCTGCCCTAGGGTGAAACATGGTTAAAAAAACTGTCGTGAAATTTCACATAAAAACTGTACTCTGTATACATTAATTTTAAAACTGAAGAATATTAATACTTTTTATAAATATTTCTAAATGCTATTTGAATATGATACACATTGATATTTATTTGAAAAATTCTTGTAAATAGTTGGTCATTTTTTTAAATTCACGACATTTTTGTACCATGTTTGACCTTAGGGAATAGATTTGAAGAATGATATTATGAAAATATCTCCATTAGTTAGTGGTTGATTGAAAATTATAGTTTTTGTTGAAATTTTTATTTGTCATATCTGAAATGCTGACAAATTTACTGAAATTTTGTCAAGAATCCTGTGAAAATTATATTTATATAACCTTAAAAGGAGCAAATAAAAAATTTAAAACATAAATAGTTATTACAAAATTTCATTTTGTTTACAAAAATATTTTTCGCCTTAAATTATAATTTTGTTGTAATTTTCCTTTTTTCTTCACTAAAATTTTTTTTTGAATTGAGTTATTTATTTGGTTGAAAATCCATTCATTTAAGGCTGGTTTTAACTGTTTTTAATCAAAAATTAGAACTTTTTCATTGAAATAACAATTATTACATTTGTCGTTGATATTTCAGCTTTTTTAGTCGAAAATAAATAGTTATTCGAAATTTTTATTTTGTATGCACAAATATTTTTCACTGAAAAATTATAGTTTTGTTGAAATTTTCCTTTTTTTTTCACTGAAAAATTTCTTTGATTTGAAAATTTATTATTTTGGTTGAAAATTCATTCTTTTAAAGTTGGTTTTAACTGTTTTTAATTAAAAATGAGAATTTTTCATCGAAATAACAATTATTACATTTTTGTTTAAAATTTAGCTTTTTTGGTTGAAAATGCATTTTTTTAAATTCGACTGTTTGGTTAAACCAGATCCTGAAAAACGATACAGAAAATATCTATTTATCTCCGTAAGGTCAAACATGGTACAAAAATGTCTTGAAATTAAAAAAATTACCCACTATTTTTAGTAATTTTTTAAATAAAAATCAATGTGTATCATATTCAAATACAATTTACGAATATTTATAGGAAGTATTAATATTTTCCATTTTTTAAATTAATGTACACAGAGCACAGTCTTTATTTGAAATTTCACGACAGCTTTTTGTACCATGTTTGACCCTAGGGCAGAATCAAGGAAAAATATTCTAAAAATATATTCATTAGTTACTAAAATACTACAAAGAATTACCTTTAAAATTTATTTGTCCTTTTAAAATCATGGGATATTTCTTTATAAAATAAATTTCGTTAAATTTATTTTACAATTATTTACAATTAATTTCCAATTACAACTATTTTACAATTAAAATAAAATTGTAAAAGTAAATATAAATATAAGTTTTGTGAGATTCTTGAGATTTTGATTTCAAATCAAAATTTGAACAAAAAAAAAAAAACATCTTCAACCTAATAGTTTAATTATCAGGCAAAAAAAGGTTTATTCTCAACGAAAATTGTGATAATTGCTATTTCAATGAAAAGAAATTATTTTAAATAAAAAATGGTTCAATTTAACTTCAAGAAAATGAATTTTCAACAACATAAATAAATTTTCAAGTAAAAATGATGTTTAGTCAAGAAAAAAGGAAAATTTCAAACAAATTATAATTTGAGGAAAAAAATCTTTTTGAATACAAAATAAAATTTTTGAATAACTATTTCTTTTTTAGGGTTATTTATTTTTAAGCTTATATAAATATAATTTTCCTAAGATTCTTAAGAAAATTTTCAAAGATCTTTAAATATTGCTATAGGATCAAAATTACCACAACCAAAAAAGTTTGAACCAAACAGTCGAATTTCCAACAACAAAAAAATGAATTTTCAACCAAAAAAGCTGAATTTTGAACAAAAAATGTAATAATTGCTATTTTAATGAAAAATTCTAATTTTTAATTAAAAACAGTTAAAAACAACTTTGAAAGAATGAGTTTTCAACAAAATAAATAAATTTCAATAAAAAAAAAATTGTTAGTGAAGAAAAAAGGATAATTTCAACCAAATTATAATTTAAGGCAAAACATATTTTTGTATACTAAATAAAAATTTCGAATAACTATTAGTTTTTTAAGTTTCTTTACTTTTAAGTTCATATAAATATAATTTTCGTAAGATTCTTAAGAAAATTTTCTAAAATTTTTTAATATTTCTGTATGTCAATCAAAATTTTAACAACAAAAAAAGTTCTAACCAAACAGTCGAATTTTCAACCCAAAAAAAGATAAATTTTCGACCAAAAAAGCTGAATTTTCAACGAAAGATGTAATGTAACGTGGTGGCTAACCACTCGTTATGGATCCTTACCAGCTTTTCAGAATTGAACATTAGAATTAAACATTAATTATAATTAAACATTATACCCATGGCCGGCACAAGCTCAAATTAGAATATAAATTTAGAGATAAGATCTTATCATAACCTAAGGTGTGAGGAGTGACAGAGAACTTTATTTTTTCAATGTATTTTTTAGGTTAGATTAGGTACCTGGAGTCATAAGGTGAGGAGGACCTGACGTCCTACAACAAGCTCGGAAATTGCAGAGTCCACTTTATTGAGAAAATCCAGCAGGGAAAACACTGCCATCATCTCCAGCCACCCTTACTACCTCACTAGCACCAAGTTAACGTCACTCCCACGCATCCACGGTCACTTCACTATCACGGGGCCCATTGGGATGTCGTGTAAGCCACGATTTAATAATCCAAGTCTCAAGGATTAATAAAATAACTACCAGGCCATGCCAGGACACTTGTCAACAACGGTGGACTTTTAAATCGGCAAAGATGAATTTTTAACAAAAAAGATCATTTTCAATCAAGAAATATGAATTTTTAATAAGATGGTTCAATTCTTAACTAAAAAGTCGAACTTCCAACAAGAATAATTTTCTACCCGACTTTTTGACAAAATATATGAATTTTCTATCCAAAAAGACAAATTTTCAATAAAATACATAAATTTTCTAGCAAACATTTGAATTTTTAAATTATAAAATATACAGGATAAAGTATTAACCAAAAATGGATCAGATACATTTTCAGATAAAAACACTAATGAAAAAATATCTTTGAACCAAAAAAAAAAACGAATTTTCAAATAAATTGTTAAATTTTCAACCAAAAAGATGAATTTCCGCCCAAGTCGATTAATTTTCTATCAAAAAAGACGAATTTACAACATATCCAATATACAGGATAAAGTTTTAGCCAAACATGGAATAGTTAAATTTTCAGATAAAAAAAATTTAACAATAAAATGAATTTTTAACAAAGTTGTTAAATTTTCAACCAAAATTAATTTTCGTCTAAAAATATTAATGTTCTACCAACAAACAAAAACGAATTTTAAACAAAATACATGAATTGTCAACAAAATTATTTAATTTTAAAGTAAAAAAAAAATGAATTAACTACAAAAAAGTTGAATTTTCAACCCAAAAATAAGATTTTTCAACTAAGAAGTTTAATTTTCAGCCAACTACTTTCATTTTCAAACAAATTTTTGAATTTTCAAGCCAAGAGATGACTTTTCTACAAAACAGTAGAATTTTTAATTATAATTATGAATCCTTAATAAAGACATTTTTTTTGTACTAAGTAGTTCAATGAATTCCGAACCAAAAATATAATACTATTCGTAACGTTATTTCCACTTATAACCCCCTCCACTTGTTCCCAACCTAGTTTTTAGTCCCCCCCCCCCTCCCAACCTGATAACGTAATTTATGGAAAGTATCGCCAGGCCACTTTTTCTTTTAGGACTACACCGATGTACCGTGCAAACAAGAAACGCAGTATTTGCATTTTTTATCGAAGCCGCGTTACATATTCCTCTAACATAATACAAACGAAATCTATATTTTTTTATATTCAAGGTTAGGCTTGAATAAATAGTATTGAAATGATCATTTCAACACTATTCTCCCACTTTATTTACTCTATTCGTGAGTAAATAAGTTTATAGATTCACGAAAAAAATCAAAAACCGTATCTACATGCAGACACGATTAAAAAAATTTTTTTTTTAGAAATGCTCAGCATTAAAATGCTTCAGAAGATCACTAAGCCCGATTTTTTAATGTCATTCTGCGGACTTAGTTACTCAACGAAATAAAACGTCAAAATTAGACACTTTACCAATATTTTTTTTTTTTCGTTCAAAAATGCTATACTGAACATTTTGTTTCTAATATTTGTATTGACAATAACAATATTTAACTTGTAAATTTTTCTGTGTTTACGAATCATAATTTCCAATCCATTTTAGAGTAGTTTGATAAAAAAAAACAGTGAGACCGACAAAATCCAAAAAATTACAATTTGTTTATTAACGCGTTTATAACAATAGTCATTGCGAATTTATCGTTATTTTTTATTCTCAACAATACTCGTGTGGGTGATTAAGGCATTTTTATTTTTTTAATTGTTGATATAATTTGTTTATAACAATTAACTTGAATTCTAAGCAAAATAGTTATGTTCATGAAGTACATGTACTTTCATTCTGATCCATAACAATTTCATTTCGCTTCTTTGTTCAGAGAAAAAAAAATATTGTTAAAATGTCTAATTTTTATGTTCTATTTGTTTAAATAATTAAGTTTACAAAATGAGATTAAAAAGTAAGGCTTAGTGGTATTCTGAATCATTTAATGCTGAGCATTTCGAAAAAGAACAAACATCGAAATCGGTTAAGAATTGTCGGCTGTAGTTGATTAAGAACAGTAAATTCTCGATCCAGCCCGACCCTTTGTACGGCAACTAATTGCTTTCACCCCATTTTCCGCCTAGGATAATTTTGAAGGAAAAGAATTAAACTTTAGTTTAACATTATTTTGAGGAAAACAAAAATTGAAAAATCAAGGTCAAATTAATTTATTTATACAAAATGGGTTTTTAATGTCAACTTCATGAAACCCCCTTTCTAAAATCCCGATACAAAATAGAAATCGGAACAACTGAAATAGTTGAATTTTCAACAACAAGAAATAATTTTTTATAAAAAAGATAAATTGTCAATCAAAACTTAAATAATTAAATTTTAAGTTCAAAAATTAATGTTCAACCTAACAGAAGAATTTTCAACTAAAGCTATGGAATATTCAATTGAAATAAGTTAAATTTTCAGTTAAAAAATTATTTTCCACACAAAAAAACTAACTTTTAAAAAAATACTTACATTTTCATACAAAGTGATGAATTTTCAACTAAAATTGTAAATCTTTAACTGGAATAGTTGAATTTTAAACCAGAAAGATGAATTTTAAACTAAAATGATGAATCTTTAACAAAAATAGTTGATTTTTGTACTAATGAGATGAATTTTCAACCAAGAAGATTAATTTCTACCCAAGAATATGAATTTTCAACTAAAAAGATCATTTTTCAAGCAAAAATTGAATAATTAAATTTTTAGTCAAAAAATGAATGTTCAACCAAATAGATGAATTTTTATCTAAAGTTATGGAATATTGAACTGTAATAATAGCTACATTTTCAGATAAAAACAAAATCATTTTCAACCAAAAAAGAAACCAATTTTCAACAAAATAGTTAAATTTTCGGGAAAAAAAATTCCTTTCCATCCACAGAAAAAACACGTGTTTTCAATAAAATATTTCATATTTCAACCAAAGAACGGTCTGGCGATTAAATAATAGTAAACTTGGGGCATCAATAATCGATCCTAGAAGAAAATTGGCTCTTATACTGTCAGTGCATATTTACAATTTTTTCACCTGGCTCAGGTGCCCAAACGCCCCAGGCAGGGCGTCTGGTATTTATGGCTTTCCAAAGAAGGGTCATTTCCCAGTTATATTCGCAACAAACTAGGACTTATACTCCCACTTCACGAAAAACGTCACCAGCTCTTGGACTACCACATTAGGCAAGCGTTACGAAAAGTGATACTCTCGAAAATCGTCATAATCGAATACGACAATGAGGATTTGAGCGGCCTACAGTAAGCAAGCGTTACTCTCGAAAATTGGCATCATCTAAAACGACAATATCGTTTACAGATTTTATATTAAGGATACACAGCATGTGTGTACAATTTTCTGACCCCCCCCCCCCCCCCACCCCTCCAGGGAACTTCTCTGGATCCGCGCCTATCCTGGCCACTTGGGTTTGACTTTGAGCGACGCGACACGAATGCATAACGACGGACCTTCTCACAATTAGGTGCAACATATTATATCTTTTTTTGAATTTATTGATTTTTTTTTAATGCTAGTGTATTTCACAAAATTATTATTTTTCCATCAAAATAAGGTACCTATACACATGTAACAAAAATTGCGTTATAAAGCACAATAAAATTCATGTACCTGACTTTGTGGACTGAATGCCGAAAAAGTCCTTGGCCCGCATTCCATTGGACAACATTGATTATACTTTACGACAGTCATTGTTGTGAGGAACTGGGAATAAGCAAACAGGGGAAATATTTCGCTTATATAAAAGCCATATGAAAGACATTACTGTTACAAAAATCTGATCGAAAATTTATTATAGCTGTGATTAGAGTCATTTGCATATACCGTAAATTTAGTTTAATATACCGTCATATTGTAAAATTAATACACATGCACATTTAGTTCGGTAAAACACAGTGCGCGAAAACACCAAGTTCTTGTATGCCTTCAAATCTTGTCAAATATTGAAAAATAAAGCAATAACCTGAAATTTGTCGACCAGATTGTCATTTTTAATTAAAGTGCAACGCAGGGCTGGAATTTCTTCCAACATTCTCTGTGCGTGCAAGAATTTTAACGTAAGTACAGCTGCATGTAGGTTAGGGATCGTCCATAAACTACGTTACCAATGAGAGGGGGGAAGGGGTCACGCCAATAACTACGGTTGATAACAGGTTGGGGGGAGGAGCTCCAGTGGAAGTACCGTTATGAATTTTTGTTTTGATCAAAAATTCAACAATTTGGTTGAAAGTTGAACTACTTTGTTAAAATCTTATCTTTTTTGTTGAAGATTCATTTGTTTGACGGAAAATCGGTTAAACCATTTCGTTGAAAATTTCTTTCTTTTTTGGTTAAAAATTAACTTACTTTGAATTTTTGAGATCAATTTTTAGAAAAAATAACTTTGTTATTGTTTTGGCCTTAGGTCTAGAAATTTTAGTTAAAAATATTTTATATTATTTATATTTTTTATATTTATATTATTTATTTAAATTAAAATGTTTTTTATTAAAATATCATCAATTCCACTTTTCGTTAAGAATTCATCTTTTTTGTTTGAAAATTCAACTATTTGGTTGAAAATTCATCATTTTGAAGAAAATTCAAGAATGTAAAAATTTAAACTATTTATTCAAAAAATTAACTACTTTGGAGAAGATTAACTTTCATTTTGAAAATCCATAGTGTCGAGTAGAAAATTAAACTTTTTTTGTGTGTTAAATTCATGTATTTTGTTGAAAATTCGTCTTCTTGACTAGAAAATTAAACTTATTTTCTGAAAATTCAGCTTATTGGCTTTGGATTCAACTATTTTGTTAAAAATTCGTTTTGTATAGTTGAATTTGGCTGGTAGATAATTTGTTTTATTTTGTTTGTTGGAAGTTAATTTTTTAACCCTTACTTGACGCTGAAACTTTTTTTTTAAATTTCACTATTTTCTTGAAAATTCAACTATTTCGTCAAAAAATTCAGCTATTTGGTTTTGGAGTTGAGAGTTAATTTTTTAAACTGAAAATGTAACTATTCCATTTTTGGTTGAAAAATTAATTTTTTGTCAACTTCGACTCTTTGGTTGAAAATGTAATTATTTTGGTAGAAAATTTAGCTATTTGGTTAAAAATTAAACTATTGATTTAAAAAAATTAACTACTTTGTGAAAATTCACTTTATTCCACACTCGACCGAAATGACCACCTTTCGCCCCTGAAAATAGGGGCGAAAGTAGCATATACTTTCCGTAACCCGTATTTGCGGGGAAAAAGTAAAATTTTCGGGGCGAAAATAAAATTAACGTTTTTTTTTGTCGACGGTCGCCATATTGAAAATCTGATTTGCTCCGAGTCGATCAGAATTCTTGGTGAAAATTCATCTTTGTGGGTTTTAAAATGAACGATTTTGTTGAAGTCTCTTTTTCAGTCGAAAATTGAACTGATTAAACCAGTGACAATTACACTGGTTCAGTTGAAGAGAGCAGATTACTCATTTTATATAAAATGTTATTTTTAATATTTTCTTATATTCACAACGAATAAAAAACCTGCACGCTGCACAGTGGGATGAAATAAAAAAACGAGGTTCAAAATAACTTGTAGCTGGCAATTTATAACCAATTTTGGATTTTTTATTAGAAAAATTCAAAATTAAATTTTGAAGAGAGTTATGTGGCTTGATTTTTTAATTGTATTTTGTTCAAGCTTTTATTTAAATGCAAAGTGCAAAGAAAAAGTATATTTTTTAGTTTTTTATGTTCATCTTCGTGAAAATTTTTTTTTATGGTCAGCATTGCCAGACTTTAATCGCGGGGATATTTCAAAGCAAAACCAACAAAATGAAATTTTAGCAAAGTATGTAATTTTCCGCCAATCAGTTGAATTTTCAAATAAAAGATGTGAATTTTCAATGAAAAATTCAATACTTCTATTTTCAAATGAAACGATAAATTTATGACAAAGTTTTTTCATCCCCTTGCAGTGTGAAGTTGTTTTTGAACGTTTCGTAAGATATTTTAACAAATTTGATAGGGTTTCGAAGATTATAGAAGATCCTAATTATTTCAAGGTATTTCAAGCGCTTCCGAAAGATTTTATATGATTTCTCGAGATTTCAGAAATTGCAAAAGATTTCTTGTGCTAAAAGGCTTTTAAGAGATTTGAAGAATAAATTAATTGAAATAACTTGATTGACGAACTAGGGAGCAAAAGGTAAAAAGTTTAAGTCGCAGTTTTCTTCAAAAAGTAAAACTGTTTTTCAAATGACGAAAGACATTCGCCTGACGAAATTGAATTGCTTCGAATTACAAAATTAAATACGTTTCTTATTTCAGAAAGAATTAAAAATTTTATTTTTATAAAAAAATTTCAACCTAAAAAAATCATTAAATTTAAAAGTAACGAGTCTCTGCAGTCGGTGTACCATTAATTCAATTTCAAAATATCTGAACTGAAAATTATATTTTATCTAATCCGATGTTAGATACAAATATATGTTACTGGTAAAAAAAATATAAAGAAAAGAATTAATTTTACAAACTGTAAGTTCCTCTGCATTGTGTCCGAAAAATGCCCTTAAAAATGGAAAATAGCAAATAAAATAAACGAATATCAAGTATGGTACACTAAATAACATGAGAGCAGCAATTTCCTTGTTATTTAAAAACGATCTCTATAACAATATAGAAAGAACTCGTTTTTAAGGCGATTTTCGGCTAAGGCCACCCCAACCGTTTTTTCGCACTAGACCTCATATTTGCATTACAAAAACTATCATTCATTATATTGATCAAAACGGTCGCAAGAATCAAATGTTTTTGAAAAATTTTATAATCATCAAATAACTAATGTAGAGGCAACCTTTGCTGAAAGTGTTTGTATTTCTGAATAATGTTTCAATAATTTGTAACTTGCTTACGCTAATAATCTAACGTTGGAGGAAGTTTCTGAATATATTATGTGGTAACATCAATGATTTTTACCCTAAACATCTACGTATATAGTTAGACTCTGAAGAACAAGGAACGATGGATCAGGGTTTCATTTTTACTTCCGGGAGACTCTGAAAAGTGGCGACATCTGGTGTCGAAGGACTGTACTACATATAGTTAATCTCTTCGAACAAGAAACTCAGATAAGTATGATCAAACTTCATTTGCAAGTTCGTTTGTTCTTTACCTAATTTTCAACCAGTCGTAGTATATGTTAATTGACAGGCTAAGAAAATTAATTTCCAAGAAAATAGTTTTATTTTGACTTAAACTGACATTTCTTATGTATTAACAATTTTGTTTAGCTCCAAGAATCATGTTTTCTGAATGTTGAATCTAAAAATGTTATCCGGTTTTTTTTATCGCCAATAGTTCACTAGGCACATTTAGAAAATCACAGTTCTAATCTTTTTACGGAAAATTGTATATGCCTGTAGTTCTTGAGACCAACAGGTTGCGAATTTTGAATTAGCAAATCATTTATGACAAATCACAAGTTTCATCGTTTTTTGAATTGTATTCTTTAGCAGATGTCAACTCTTTGGTCACAGTCTAGCTACTTGATTGCTGGAAGTGCGGCAGGCCAAGCCGCTAGGGTCCATATTTTGTAAAGTTCAGAGTAGAATGGACAAAAACCAAAACCAAACGAAAACTTTTGTATTTTTCGCCCTAGAAAATATTGAAGCCATAAATTATTGATATACATTTTTTCAGGAAAAATTCTATTTCCATGTAGCCTCTTGTCTTAAGACAAATCCACTTGTCTTCAAAACCAATTGTAAACCTTACACAGAAAAACGTCGATCCTCAAATACACACTAATTTGGTGTTGTTTCGAGTTGCAACGAAAATGAGATAGCGGAGAATGAGAATGCCGCTAACTTCATCGCAAATGGGCTGCAACAAAAATGATTTTGCTGTTTTCCTGTGTAGTCATGAATATATTTGATTATAGTCAATGAATATATTTGATTATACACCTAGAGCTATTCACTAAAATCTTGAAAATTGACTTTGTAAAAGAAAAATTATGCAGAAAAATGTTTTGACAACGAAAGAATGAAAGATTCGCTGGAAACAATATAAAGTTTTCAACAATAATGGCAATATTTAAAGTATGCAAATTTGATATTCTTAACACATAAAACAATATCACATCATGTATTTATAAGAATTGAATATAATTGAAATCCAAAATATATTCAATGCTGTAAATAATTGATGCCGCACGGGGGGCAAAGGGCGACCAAGCTGATAGTTCACAATTGCTCAGGTGGAACACGTATGATAAGTTTTGTCAATAAATGATCGGCAATGTATAACAGTCACTTATTTTCTGAGCCAAGATGAACTTTAAGAAAAAGGATTTTTAATCGGGTACTTTGCAAGAGGTTTGTTTGTGAATACGCCTGCAGGTTTTCTGTTCAAGGTCTCTTAAGAAATAATTTTGAGTATCTGCATGTTTCTATTGAAACTCGAGTTCTATAAGATACTAGCTTTTATATAAGCTACAACTTTAGCGAACTCCCACTTTTTTCTGTGGAGGCCTTAAAAAGAGTGTCGCATTTTTGTCAATGAGTGAGTCCAAAAATGTCGAGTTTTGATCAAATCGGCGATACTCAATTCTCAAATAAATTTAACACCTCTTCGTCTAGATGAGAATGTAATAATAATAACGATAATAAACAAATGCAGAGTGATAGAAATATCTCCGAAGGAGTGCAATTTTTAAGATTAGCATCTGCTCCCGGCGAAATCCTGCGGTTGTCCTTATGACAAACTTTTAACTATATATTATAAATCCACTTGACAATCGTAAGCAATTATTAGAGAAACGGCCAAATACTTAACATTACTACTTTCCACATGCCACGTCTATTTTCCAGGGGTGAAAATAAAAATATTTTAAACATTTCGTTATTGATACAGCAGCTACAATGCAAATAATCTAAAAAAAACTTTCGAAAGAAGGGATAAAATTCTCCGAAAAATTAATAGGCTCTATTTAAGTTAATATTTAGGTAGTGTCTAGTCGTCCCAAAAATTGGGGTAGTTGGAAGGGGAGAGGGACTAGTATTTCTGAAAATTCGAGACGACTATCCAAGCTTATGAAAAATATTGGACTAGTCATCCCGAATTTCGGGACGATGAGACACTTCGTAATATTTATTTTTCTTCTATAAACCAGGGCTAATTTGTTTAGTTTCTAATGCTAAAAATTAATCTAAGAATACATTTTAATTCTGATAATATGTTCTTAAGATATCGTAAAAAATCTGCACTATGGGTCAAAGTTGACTATATGCTTCAAAGTACTAAAAATTGCTGATATGGAATCGAAAATTAATTAATAACTCTATGTTTTTTTGGATCGCTTATAACAGGGATTCAGGGACTTCAGACGATTGAGAATATTGTAGGAATTCAGGGTGATATAGATAAATAGAAGAAATTAAGGGATATAAAATAATTCAGAACATGTAGGAAATTCATGCAATTCAGAATTTA
Source organism: Andricus grossulariae (assembly GCA_011634705.1). Classification (NCBI taxonomy): domain Eukaryota; kingdom Metazoa; phylum Arthropoda; class Insecta; order Hymenoptera; family Cynipidae; genus Andricus; species Andricus grossulariae. The sequence goes on along the minus strand of JAABKJ010075445.1, from coordinate 63,386,216 downwards.
ATTAGAGAGGTGTTAAGAGTTGTTTTCCATATCCTACTTAGGGAAATCGGAAAATTTTAAGAATGGTTTTCTGATGATATTAAAAAGTCCTCTTGGTCATGAAGATGAGCAAAAATCATTAGTTTAAAAGAACTTGATTACTGCAAACATTTTTGCCTTCCCTCAATCGTATTCATAGTAATATTAGCAGCATTTAAAGATTTCCAAATAAGTATAAATTACTCTAAATTTACCAGGAGTGCAGCAGAATGCATGTCTGCACGTGAACTTGTAAGTTAAACATCTGATCGTGTTAATTGACGTGTACTGTTGGGAGTGTACAATTTGTGCACGTGGACTTGTAAGTTGAAAATAAGACCTTATTAATTGAGACGTGCATAGTAGGGCGGAGTGCAAATGATCAAATTAGTAGAATCGTTTGAGCTAAAAAAAAAAAAATTTGCAATTTAAACTTTGATTTTTCAAATGGGGGCGGGTGGCTAGCGTGTAGCCAGCCCCCCTCCCTCACGAAACACCTGCTATAACTCCTAGAGTTTCGTGGTGCTACATTTTTTATTGGTGGCGCAATGAGCGCATTTGCTGCATTTTATGGGGTCCCAAGAAAACCCCACCAGTAAAAAATTGGATTTCGCAAGTTTTTGGCGCTAACTATTATTTTTGTGAGGTTTCTATTAGTGAACATTGTTTCTCATACACAGGAAAATTGTTGAAATCACCTAGGCTTCATATAGTAGCATTAGTCGAAGATGTTCCAATATTATATAATAAACAAAAAAATGTGTTATAAACAAATTATTTTTGAAATAATGGTTTCGACGATTATCCATAATTTTACTTTTTTTATGTTATACTGCAAGAAACTTGAATGGAAACAATATTATAAAAAAAAACATTTCTCTTAAGATTATAATTGTTTATATTCTAAACAAATTTATTAAACAAATGCATTAATCAGGAATTTTTCGACAGAAAGATTCGTTTTTTTTCTATGTCCAATTTTTTATTAGGAACTTTATGATAATTTTAGCAAAATTCATTCATTTTTAAATAATCTCATGATTTTTTTAAGCAAATTTAATAAAAAAATGCATTGTTTGGGCATTTGTTGGCAGAAAAATTTGTTTTTTTGCAATGCCAGTCCTTTCAGTTGGGAACTTTATGTCAATATCAGCAAAATTCATAACTAGCTGATAAGTTTTATGATGTTTTTATTCAAATTTAATTAAAAAAATGCATTAATCAGTCATTGGTTGACAGAAAAATTTCTTTATGCACAAATTTTTTGTTTACCATATAATATCAGAACATCTTTAACCAATGTTACTCTATGAAGCTTAGGCGATCTCAACCATTTTTCTGTTATTGATGAGCACCGGCAACGTCAAATAGAAAAAATTGCCAATTTTATCGTCATATTTGTTTATTTATAAAGAAATTGAAAGCCTAATTTAAAAATCAGACTTGTCATCTCTCTTAGATATCTTATCAACTTTTTTAAACTTTTATTGTCCATATCGGTCAATATTTGTGGGCTGTACGTTATTTTGAACCAAAAAAGTCATTTTTTCCCCACTGTGTACTTTGGAAGTATTAATTAATACGATCATATTTTCAACTTGCAAGTCCAATTGTACAAATCTAAACTCCCAACTGTGCACTAGCGCTGAGTGAAAATGATCAAATTAGTGTAATCGTTTGAGCTGAGCGAAAAAAATGTGTCGGTTGACATCCGAAAAAAGGAAGAAAATAATAATTTTCAAATCATTCAATATCTTCTGTTCTCTTTTTCGATTTAAAAATTCCAAAAAATTTCACTATTGCTTCGAAAATTATGGCGAATTTTGTCTATTTATAGTTTTTGCTAGTGAATAATAATAAAGAATTATAAATTCAAAAATAATTTTTTGGTAAATTAGAATTTTTCGAACATTGTCAAAAAACTTTTCTTTTGGATTGAGTCCTGTGCAATTTCTTTTTTGAAAAAGTTGAATGTCGAATCCGAAATTTCTTCAAATTGAATAAAAGAAATACGCTTTTATTTTTTTTTTTCAAACAAAACAAATTTGTAGTCTTAGCAAGTCGTCAAAATCTAAAAATGTGGAAAAAAATTTGCAAGATTTTAAGGCAATTTTTTTAATTTTGAAATATTTGTCTACATTTTAGGACTTTTTTTATTTATGATTAAAATCCTTTCTAGTTTAAATATCAGATATTAATTTTCTCGTTCAGAATTCACCTTTTTTTAAATTAAAAATTCATAATATTTATATAATCTCAAAAACAAATAAACTTAAAAGTAATTAGTTTTTTGAAATTTTTATTTTGTAATAAAAAAATTGTTTTTTCCTCTAAAAAGAAAAACTACACGCGCGCACAGCGCGCGATTGCTGACGCTAGTCTCTTTAAAAGTAAATAAAGAATTTTTAAAAAGAAAAATCCAAAATAGGTCAAGAAGTTATTTTGAACCTATTTTTTTTTTATATTTCGCCCCTAGGCATTTGCCTATCTTTGCCTGATAGGTAAATGGCACTGGGAAGGTCGTAAATCAAGTCCCCTCTTTCAAACATTTTTTTCCCCAGTTTCGACTTCCTTTGGCGAGTTTACGCCATTCAGCGGTTTCGTATTAATTAGCGCGGCTGATCGTGTCGATTAATGTAAACAAGACTGGTCGAAGATAAGATCAACACTCGACTATCTCAAGATGTACCAAGCTCTCGTTTCCGATCCATCAGCCCTGATGAATTCCCTGAGAGAATATAAATCCTGTTTTGCAATCGATAGAATGCAAATATCGGATTATTATAATAATTATCTGAAGTCCTGATCCAATAATTTAACTATCCCCTAATTTCTTGATCCAGTAAAAAAATCCCCTGATTTCCCCATTAAAACATTTTCAATATCATATTCTCCTTATTTATAAATCCAGAGATACCCTGATTCAGTAGTGAGTTAGTCACCCAATTGTCTAATGCCCCAATTTATGAGTGTCCTAATTTCCTTATCAAGTAACTCCTAATCCCCTGATTCAGAAATGAATAAATTATGCGATTCCCTGATTCAGGATTTTCCCCCCTCAATTTCCGAGTTCCCTAATCACCTGATCGAGCCATTTTTATTTCCTTGATATCCTAATTTATAAAGCCAATTATTAATCCCCTAATTTCCTGCTTCAGTATTAGATAATTATTATCTGAACTCCTGATTTAGTCATTGATTTAACTCCTGATCCCCTGATTCAGGAATTAATAAATTCCGCGATACCCTAATTCAGTAGTCAATTAGTCGCCCAATTCTCTAATGCCCCAAATTCATGACTGTCCTAATTTCCGGAAATCCTGATCAAGTCATTAATTTAAGTCCTAATCCTCTGATTAAGGAATTAATTAATTATGCGATACCCTGACTGAGGAAATTCCTATTCCTCAATTTCCGAGTTGTCTAATCACCTGATCGAGCTATTCTTAATTCCTTGGTATCCTAATTTATAATGTCAATCATTGATTTCCTAATTTCCTCCTTCGGTATTATAATTATTATCTGAAGACCATATCTAGTAATTAATTTAACTCCTAATCTCCTGATTCAGGAATTAACAAATTACGCGGTTTCCTGATTCAGATTATTATATTAATTAGTTAAAGTCCTGATCCAATAATTTAACTATCCCCTACTCTCCTGCTCCAGTAAATAATAAATCCCCTGATTTACCGATTCAGACATTTTTAATCTCAGATTCTTCTTATTTATAAATTCAGCGATACCCTGATTCAGTCGTCAATTAATCTCCCAGTTCTCTTATTCCCTAATTCATGAGTGTCCTAATTTCCTAATCAAGTTACTTGATAATTTCCTGAAGTCCTAATCAAGTCATCAATTCAAGTCCTAATCCCCTGATTCAGGAATTAATCAATCATAGAATTCCATGATTTAGGAATTTTTTTATTCGTTAATTTCCGAGCTCCCTAATTCCCTGATTGAGCCATTTCCATCTCCTTGATGTCCTAATTTATAAGGCCTATTAATTATTCCCTAATTTTCTTCTCCCATAAGATATTAATTACCTGACCTGAGTCCTGAGCCAGTAAATAATTCAACCCCTAATCCCCTGATTCAGGAATTAAAAAATTACATGATTCCCTGATTCATGAATTTTTTCATTCCTCAAATTCCGAGTTCCCTAATCCCCTGATCGATACATTTTCATTTCCTCGATGTATTAATTCCTAATTTCTTGATTTAGGAATTAATAAATCACGTAATTCTCCGACTCACGATTTTTTTTGTTCCTCAATTTTCGAGTTCCCCAATCCCCTGATCGAGCCTTTTTTATTTTCTTATTATCCTAACTTCTAAAACCAGTTGTTGATTTCTTAACTTTTCTAATACAGTAACGTAATAATTACCTCAAGTCCTGACCCAGTAATTAATTTAACTCCTAACCCTCTGATTCAGGAATTAATCAATTACGTGATTCCCTGATTAAGGAACTTTTGATTTCCCAATTTTATACCCTGATCGAGCCTTTATATTTCCTTTTTTTCCTAATTTGTAAAACCAGTTATTAATTCCTTAATTTTTTGCTACAGTAATATAATAATTATCTAAAGTCCTGATCCAGTAATTAATTTAACTCCTAACCCCCTGATTAAGGAATTAATAAATTACGCAATTCCCTGTTTCAGGAACTTTTGATTTCCCAACTTCATACGCTTATCGAGCTATTTTTATTTCCTTGATATCCTACTTTATCCCTAATTTTTAGCTTCAGTAATATAATTATTACCTGATTATTACCCCTGATTTAGAAATGAATAAATCACATGATTTCCTGATTTAGCAATCCCCCCCCCCCTCAATTTGCGAGTTCCCTAATCCCCTGGCCGAGCTATTTTTTTTTTATTATTATTATATCATTAAGCCGTTTCCCTTTCGGGGTAGGCGTGAATTGCTCGGTTGGATAGTAGTCTATAAGCGTGAGAGGCAAGGGGACTCACGGTAATAAAGCACCCCAAGGGAACAGAATTTACTACGTCCACGTCGTTCTTCCTGGGTAACGCTAAAAGTAAATAGAACTTATTTAGAAAAAATCCTACTAATGCGATCTAATTGGATTATTTTTACAGCCAAATGAGGATTTAGCGCCCAAACAAATTATAAAGGTATGGTAATTAAGTTCACTAGACATAAAAAGTTCCATTTTTAGCTAAGAAATACAGCAAAAATCGCTGATTTTGTAATTTTTACGTCTAGTTTTGCGTTTTTCGGAAAAATATGAGCCAACTAGGTCATTTGGACCTTGGATTCGGATTGAGCGACCCCAAAAACATATAAATATGCTTATTTAGTTTACCGGGCATCAAGACATTTTTTTTGTTGAAAAATATACAAGAAAAATCGCTGTTTTCGTCGATTTTACTTCTATTTTTGCGTTTTTCGGAAAACTATGAGTCAGCTGGGAAATTTTGACCCCGTATTCAGATTCAGCGACCCTAAACAGATATCAATGTGCTGGTTAAGTCCACCGGACATGAAGGTATTTTTTTGTAAAAATATACAAGAAAAATCGCTGTTTTCTTCGATTTTACGTCTACTTTTGCGTTTCTGAAAAAATACAAGCTAACTTGGATATTTTGACCCTGGATTCCGATTCAGCGACCCTAAACACATATAGATATGCTGGTAAAGTCCACCGGGCATAAAAATGCTTTGTTTTTTTGTAAAAATATACAAGAAAAATCACTGTTTTTGTCGATTTTACGTCTATTTTTGCATTTTTTTTTTTTTTTTGGAGAAATACGAGCTAACTTGTGTATTTGGACCCCGGATTCAGATTGAGTCATCCCAAAAAAATATGGATACGCCAGTGTGGTCCACCGGACAGACCACTTTTTTTGTTTGCTTGTGATAATTAGATGTTTAAATATAATGTTTAAGAATGTATTATTATTTGTGGCCATTTTCTCTTAAAATATATTTAGAAAGTCGCGGTTTTTTAAAAATTTTTTCGCTTTTGGTCCACTTTTAAGTTATTATTATTATATCATTGAGCCATTTTCCTTTCGGGGTAGGCGTGAATTGCTCGGTTGGAAAGTAGCAGTGTGTAGATGAGTATATAGGTATGGGGTGGATGGGTATATAGGTGTAAGGTATAGATATTTTAGATTGATCTAGTATTCTCGTGTTATGTATTTAAATGACACGTTCGTTCCGCAACACTGCTCCGACCCAGGGTGCTGATCAATCTCTCTAGCGATCATCCCACGTGAAGAGCCTCACAAAGCTTTTATGCGTGGTTCCCCACTTGGGTCCATTAGTATTCAAGGTGTTTGTTTCAGACGTCATTCACTCTACTCACATTCTTTTTATAAACTATTTGTCGCCACACTGTTCTGTCCAGGCATACTATTCTAGCTTCATTCACGTCCATGCATTTTTTCATGCAAGCTCTCGTATTTCTATGGCTTCTTATGTCTCTGCGGATTAATTTCTCATACACAGATTCTAACCATTCTTTCGGCGGTCCACCTCTGGGCATTCTGCCATTTATTTTACCTTCATACACCTGTTTGGTCAGTCGTTCTTCTTTCATTCTTTCAACATGTCCAAACCATCTTAACTGATTTCTTTTCCATATATCAACTAGTGTCTTTCCTGTACCACATTCTTTGAGGATCATTCTGTTGCAGAACCAAGAGTTCTCCCAAGACTCAGTAATACTTCTTGGTTTTTCCGGTCTTTGTCTCAAACATTTCAATTTCCTCTGCAGTCGCAATCACGTTATTTCAATTTGTGCTATAGAATTTCGCTCTTTTACAAAAATGTTTGTTTCTTCCTTTGTATTCGAATATCGTGTGAAAATGGGGAGAAAACGCAAGAGTAGTCATGAAAGTGCGTCAAAGAAATCAACCCGCAAAGTTCGAAATATGAAAAATCATGAAGACGAAATATCAACAAAACTTCTAGCAACCAGGCCTTTTTTTGTAACACTCTTTATATCAAACTTCGTTTTATGGTCCTATTTCTCTTGAGAAACTGGTTTTTGCTTCAGGAAAAAGAGTGCACATCTATCTCAGGAAAAATCGTTGCAGTCAAGGTATTCACTGGCGTTCAAAATTGATGCCTCAAGAAGTGTTACGAAGATGTGTCTGAAGATCGTCAACGGCTATATTTTGACGAATATTGGACAAGCGGCGGGCATGAAGTTCAAAATGTAAAACTGGAATCAGCGATGACTTCGAAACGTTCTGCGGAATGAAGACCGAAATCAAATCAAAAGGAAATCAATCGTGGTTCATACGCATTTCAAGATCTTCCCGGAGAAACTATGGTTTCTCGGCAATTTCTGTTGAATCTTTTGCAAGTCACGAAATCGCGATTCAAAACTGTTGAGGAAAAAGTACTGCAAAACGCATCTCAAGGAGATTTACGTGGGAAGCACTTAAATCACCCCGTAAAATTAACCGATTAAATGAAAGTTCTGATTCAAGAGCATTGTGATGTTGTATCAAGTTTTGAAATGCATTAAAGCGCGTCATTTCTGAAGTATTTCGATGATCCCGAACGAGGATTCGAAATTCTGTTGGATTTGTTTCATGAATTTCATCTAAAAAAAAACGGGAAACGAGTCATTGCCATCAAGTATCTCGACCTACAACCAATACTGCAATGAAAATGTCAGGTACACATTTCAGAAGCCAAAAAAAGACGTTTGTAATGAATGTTTTTATCATGAAAAAATTCGAAATTTGATGTCCGAGAAAAACATTTTGATCATAGAATTCGATTATTCAGAAAATTTGTCATTGCCGAAAATCCCCGCGAACGAGCAATTTTACAAACGCTTGTCGCGGTTGTGAGACGTGGCCATGAATGGGATTTACCGCGGTCCTACTGGGAGCCGATGTCATTTTTTTTAGATGACTGTTACTCCCAGTGGGACCCTGCGGTGGTTGTTAACCTTTAGTTTATATATATATGTATATATATATAAATACCGATTTGAGACGAAAAATAGCAACATAATCCAAAATTTTTCAAAGATTCTAAATCTTGTTCAAATTATAATGATTTATTGTTTTAAAATACCAATTTCAGGTAAAACATATCAACATAACCTAAAGTTCTTAAAAAATCAGAAATATTCTTTGAAATATGTTCAAATCCCTTTTAAATTAGGCAGGCTCCACACTTTCAATCGTGGAATATCTCAGCGACGAAATATGAAGGTTTTTAACCAACAAAATCGGAATTTTCCAGGAGCGCGAAAAAAAATTCTGTAAAATCGAAATGACTACAAGATAAAACAAAAGTCTACTCTCGAGCGGAAGTGATGCTGAATTTAGGCCAAAAAGGTTTGATTAGAAAAAAGGTCGGCTGCGGATTGCGATACAAAATGCGGGGATCACAGCGTAAGAGGACCTCAGAAAAAGGGAAATAGGGTGATTTTATCACGAAAAAGGGGAAAATTGAGGGAAGATTAAACATTTATTTTTATATGTCGAAAAGAAGAAACAATTTTTTATAAGAAATGTTACATTTTTAAATAATTTTTAATGATTTTTCAATGATTTCTGCCATTAAAGAATTTTTTTTTGAAAAGTGGATATACTTAGGTCGTTGGAAATCCATTCGCAGTGATATAAAAAAGTCTGAGAAAAAAATATAATTAGTTAAATACAAAATTTTGATGTTTAACATCGTTCTCATAAATATTTCTTTCCAAGATTCGCCATTGCTTCCTTACTATAATTAATCCTTTGAGCTGGATAACAATTTGTAGTCCGACATCCAAAACAAGTTATGAAACAAATTTTGAAATCGGTTAATATCTTCTGTTCTTTTTGTTAAATTTACAATATTTAAAATTTAAAAAATGAAAAAAATTGCCTTGTTTAAAACTTGTTGAAAATGTACAAAAACATTTTTTTTTCTATTGTTTCTAACCCAAAATTTCTTCAGCTTGAACCAAAGAAACATGTAATTATTTTTTATTTATGGGAAACATTTTTTTTCTTGGTGTATATACCGTGCCAAAATCGCAAAAAAATATAAAATCTAAAAAATCCTAAATCGCGACCAAAGTTGTTTTCCAAAAAAGCAAAATGATACAATTTTTCTTTGGTTTAAGCTGAATAAATTTCAGGTTCAACATATTCAATTTTTTTTAATGTGTGCATATGACTCAATCAAAAAAACATGTTTTTGCACATTTTCAAAAAAATCATTACTGCGCAAAAAGTTTATTTTTAAATTTCATAATTTTTTATTATTGTTCACTAATAAAAGCTGTAAATATAACAAATTTGTCATAATTTTTTAACCAATAGGAAATATTTTGAATTTGAAATCGTTAAATTTTACTGATTTAACATTTTTTTCATGGTTGATTATGAACCAATTTTTTTGGTTTTTACATTTTCCAATTAGGAAAAGAAACAATCAAAAAGTTTAATGTATTTCTAATATTGCTAATATTTAGTGCACTCTTCTTTCAAAAATTTGTAATAAAACATAGATTTCTTTCAAGAAATTGAGGTAAAATTATTTAGACTCAATTAAAAGAATTCGGAAAATATTCATAAGCAAACCCTGCAGATTGGAACGAATTTTTTCACGATTTGATTTGTTTTAGCATTTGACTCCGCCCTGCTCTTCCGTGCTCTTCAACTAAAATTAAAAATTGCTCAAGTTAGAACATTTAACATTGCAGTTGATGAATTTGGAATATTCCATTTTTTAATTGAGTAGGTATATAAAGCGTGCAACTTCTAATACTTACTTAAAAATTACTACATATTTTGTAATATTATTGGTACCTTATTTATTCATAAATAATTTATGTAAGTGCTATAATTGCTTTAGCTATTATTCAATAATGGGTACACTTACCAATTTCAGAGAATTTTCCGCGTCATTCAAATATTGTATTTTCAAATATCGTATATTTAAAGAGAAAGGGGAAAAAAGGGGAAGTTTTTGAGAATAGGGGAAAAGGAGGATTTCAAGAAAAAAGGGGAAGACTGTGCACCCTGTTATAGGAAATTGGTTTATTGCATTCAGGGTGGCCACTATTTTTTCCATTTTTGTCTCCCGGCTTTCTCCCAGTTCTCCCGGTTAATATTCGTGATTTCCCCCAATTTAGGAAAAAACATATACTCGATAAGCATCAGCAAACTTTTTTGCAAGAAATTAGTTGAGTTTGAATCATGTAAACAATTTAAAAATTCGCTATTAAACCAATTTTTCAATATTATGTTTTAAACATTTTTTAAACAATAATTAATAATTTATAACTGAAAACGTATGAAAAAAATATATATAGAACGATTTTGGACAATTTAATTAGAAAAATTAGTTGAATAATATTGTGTAATTTTTAAGTCGACGCGCTAAAAATTAAACATTTTTTGAAATTGAAGAATCACGAAATTGAATTAATTAGGATTAAAATTTGGAAAATAGGAATATGTCAAAAGGTTACACATTGAATATTTTAAGATTCGAATTTTGGAAAATAGATCATTTAAAACTCAGAGGAATTAAAATTGTATTATTTATAATTAAAAGCGTTAACAATTCAAAAATTAAAACCTTCTGAACTTGAACCATTTTAAATTCAGAGCAATTAAAATTTGACAATTTTAAATTTACGAACCAGTGATAGTTTCGCACCTCCGAGAGCACCTATCACAAGGACAATTACTCGTACCGAATATTTTGGATAATCCGCAACCCGAGGACGCGTTCGGTGGCTTTGTCATAGGCCCTTCAGTTCTATTCGAAAGGAATAGAATATATATGCATGCATGCACAGTTTCTGTAAATATAAGAACCTTTTAGGAGTTGATTTTAATTAAATATAGCAATGCGGAAAATCCAAATATTGATAATATTATGTCATAATAATTGAAAATATGATAATGACAGCTGATAAGTATCAATATTTTTTTTGGCTTCAAATTTTAAGAATTTGCTTGAAATTTGTGTTGTTTCTAGGATACAAATTTTTTTTTTTTTATTTAATCGCACTGTTTTGTTGAATATTCATCTTTTTGTTTTAAAAGTTTGTCTCTATATGTAAACATTTTACCTTTTTTGGTTGAAAATGCTTAAAGTTAAAAATTAACCTACTTCGGTTGAAAATTAACTTTTTTCTTGAAAATTCAACTGTTTTGTGGAAAATTAGAAAAATTAGTATTAAGTAAAAAAAAGATCCATTTAATTGAAAATTGATGTATTTTGTTAAATATTCGTCTTTTTTGGTGAAAAATCTTTTTTATTGTATCAAATGAAACTGGTTGACATATTATTATCTGTTTTAGTTGAGGATTCTAATATTTTGTTGAAAATTCATGTTTGTTAAACTGAAAATATTTCTTTGTTGTAATATCAACTATTAAATGTTTAGTTGAAAATTCATCTTTTTGGCTAGAAAATTTAACTATTAGATACAAAATTAAACTGTTTTGTAGAAAATTCTGTTTTTTTTATTTAAAATTAATCCTCTTAAATGGTATAGTTTGAATTGCTTCGTTGAAAATTGATGTGATGTAGTGAACATTCATCTTTTCGGTAGAAAATTAATCTTCTTAGTTGCAAATTTCGACAAATTCGAAATGTATGTATTCTACAGAAATGAGGACTGCTAGAGAAAAAATTCAACTAGTGAAGATTTACAGAAAAACAACAACCGGCAGTGCCGAATGACTAAATTTTTGGCCCGCTAGCCACATACGTCTTTGTACCACCCACTCCTACAATTAAAAAAAAAATTTAAGGAATTTTACAAAAATTGTAAGAAAAAAAAGTATGAAACAAAGAACTGTAGCTTACAATATATGTCTTTAATATGCATTTTAATTTACAGTATTTACAATCAATGTCCTACTTTAAATGCTTTTTCTAGCCTAATTTCCGATAGCATAATTTTGAAATTTAATTGACGCTTTTTTGTAAAAGAAAAAGTTACAACAGTCTGAGCAGCCCACTGGACCCCGTAATTCCTGATAGTGTAATTTTGAAATTCAATTGACGCTTTTTTTTAAAGAAAAAGTTACAAAAGTCTTAGGGCCCCACTGGGCCCCTAATTCCCCATATCATATTTTTTGAATTAATTTGACGCTTTTCTGTGAAAGTAAAAGTTACAAATGTCTAAGGGTCCCACTGGACCCCCACTTTCCGATAGTATAATTTTGAAATTTAATTAATCTTTTTTTTTGTAAAAGAAAAAGTCACAAAAGTCTGAGGGGCCCTCTGGGCCCCTAATTCCCGATGACACAATTTTGAAATTCAATAGATGCCTTTTTTCAAACAAAAAGTTATAAAAGTCTACGGGGCCGACTGGGCCCCTAATTCCCCGTAGCATAATTTTGAAATTTAATTGACGCTTCTTTGTAAAAGAAAAAGTTACAAAAGTCTAGAGGGCCCACTGGGCCCCTAATTCCCGATAATACAATTTTGAAATTCAATTGACGCTTTTGTTCAAAGAAAAAGTTACAAAAGTCTAAGGGGCCGACTGGGCCCCGTAATTCCCCATAGCATAATCTTGAAATTTTATTGACGCTTTTTTGTAAGACGAAAAGTAATAAAAGTTTGAGGGGCCCACTGGGCCCATAATTCCCAATAGTATAATTTTGAAATTCAATTTACTTTATTTTTAAAGAAAAAGTTTCAAAATTCTGCGAAGCCCTCTGGGCTCTCCAGACCCTCGGGGCCCTACGCCACGGCCTATCTTGGCCTACCGGTTAATCCGGCACTGACAACCAAGTTTGCGATAGTGAATTATCCCATTCCTAAAAAATTGGCAGAGCTGATCCGGTAGGGGTAGTTGAGGGTGGTTTCTATTGTTACTTGAGTGTGGTTGCTATTCGAAGAGATAATGGGATATGCTTAAACGTAGAAAGAACAATTTCCAGTTCAAGATATGCATCAGATATATATCATATAGCAGACCCTCTCTTTATCCTCCAGCCAAGATTATTAAAAATTACAAATGCATTAAGTTTATTGCATTTATTGTTTGAACGAGCTCGATGACCGATGTCGTGAGGGTTTTATGATCGCACTCTTAACTAGTTCATAGAACACCTTACTTTTATTAGGGGCCTATTACATCGTGAGTAGATTAACCCGACGACAGACTGTCTCGATCCTTCGTTTTTCCCGGCATTGCTATTGTCTGCCTGCTAAATTTTGGGCAGATGACAATTCCGCCCTGGGTATCTAGTCAGCGGGAGTCCTTTGTACCTAATGAGTACTAAAATGCGGAATATAACTTTTTTGTAATTTATCACTTGGTAATTTACAAATAAAATATTCGAAATCTGCGAATAATAAGGATTGCAAAGATATGTTATTTGACTTTAAGAGACAATTTTTGAGTATAGGGGAGCGGCGACGAATGCGGCGCGGCGACTAATGTGACGCGTTCGAGTTTTCGAATATTAACGCATTTTTCGCCGGGAGCAGGTGCTAATCTTAAAAATTGCACTTGCTCCCAGCGAAATCGCGGTAAAATTTCAGCTGTTACCACGTCTCACAACCGTGAGATGGGTGGCCAGTCTGCGACGGATTCAATACGATGATCCAGCAAAAGTCTCGTGTCATTATGAATCACTTAAACTTATTTTTTTCATTAATACTTCATTTTTTATTTGAATTTTTCATATAGCCTAATGTGTTTGTCAGCAAGAAGCGCAGCAGCGCCGCTAGCGGATTAGTTCACGGCTGGCATCAAACTTTACCCAGCGCTTTTGCATGCGGTCGGATAGGGCTGAATGCGAGTAACCCTGTGCGACTCACGTTGCACGCATATCGACTTCACTTGTCACGTTGAAGTGACGGATAAGCAGGTGCGCGCGCAATGAGTCACTTCGCCATCATGAGTGCGAGTGTCATTTTTGTGTTTGTATAAACAAAATGCATGAAGTAATGAGTAAATTACCTAGAAAACAATTAATAAATAAACAATGATAGTTAACGATGTCTTCCATGTATATAAGGTAAAATATTATATATAATTGTAAGATATGTAAAAATAAATTATTGATATAAAAATTAATGTACTTTTCAAGTTTTCATGAAAATTATTATAGAAAGAAATTGGAAAAAAAATTATTCATTAAAAATTTATGTATTAAACCAACAAGATTCTTATTGAAATTTTTTTATGTACATCATTGCTTTTTAATAAAGTTGAAGCATTACAAATTTTATTTTGCAATGTTGTATTTGATGTTTTGAAATGTTGTTTATATGAGAATTGAACGGATCCATCTTGGGTATTTGCACGAATAAAATGATTGAAAACTCACTCTATATTCTATGTATACTTTAAGACAATAAAAAAACTTGAAAAATACTGATGCATGCATGCAGACTAACGGACCGCGACTTTTTAAACGGCGCAATAAGCCGGATATCCACTCGCCTGAACCGTTTCCATAATATTGCGTAATATACTCGACTGAGTACTCGCACATGGCGACCCTTCCGAGGCGAGAGTCGCAACCTTCTCACACCCCTTGAACTGAGAAATTGCGTGGGCCAGCAGTTCTAAGAATATCGGGTGTATTTATATGTATTATTATTTATAGTATTTAACGATTACAATTCTACCCGCGCTTTTCGGTTGAAAAAGTTGCGTACAGGCGGCGCCTAGATACAAGAACGGGACAGCCAACGAACGTCGTTGATAAAAATAAACTGCCGATTCGCGGTAGAGGTGGGGGCCCCTCCAGCCCTAGAATAACCGAACGTGTACGTTTTAAGGTCAGTAGAATAAAGGGAAGTTGACTGTATTTACTTTCTTTCCAATGTTTTTGTGGCAAAATTAACTTGGACAATAACAAAATTTCGAGACCAAGTGAATGGGAGTTGTGATTGGTTAGAAAAAGTATTTTAAACTTTGCAATTTACCTCTGTAAAAAGCAACCCAGTTATTTAAAAAGTTATAAAAATAAAGTTTTGTCCCATACAATTGGTATTATTGCTTGGCTCGTTTGACCCTCGGCGTGCAGACATCTTGGATTTCCCCCACTACACCTAAAATATCTAATTAGGTGTTCCATGTGTGACGTCACCTGGCAAGATGTCTGCATGCCAAGGGCCAAGCAATAATACCAATTGCATGGGACAAAACTTAATTTTTATAATAAACATGCAAAAAATTATTCTTTACGACAAGAGCATTTGGATACTATTCTTTATTTTTCCAAAGCTATATACAATTAAATAATAAAATTGGTACAAAATAATGACCAATTTTATTATTTAATTCAGCAAATTTTCAAGGCTAAAACATAATATCCAAACACATTTATGTTGACAAATTATATTTTTCCGTCTAATTAAAATAATAAAGTTTCATCCTATGTAATTGGTATTGTTTGGCCCTCGACATGCAGAAATCTTGCACTGCATGAAATACCTGATGGACCTAATGTTTTTTTTAATTTTTCCAGAGATGATTTTTCTAATCGAAATATAGTACTGGACCGCTAGCTACGGCCGTCAGAAATGTAATAGGGAATAGAAAGAGAGGGGAAATCGAGAAAGTCCACCTGTCCTTTTCAGACCACAATTGCTGGCAGTGGCAGGCAGCCTGTCTGCAGAAACTCCACAAGAGTGAAAGAGGTAGATAATGGTCCGTCTCTTTCACTCTTATGGGCTTTCTGCAGGCAGGCAGCCTGCCACTGCCGGCAAGCAGAGGTATGAAAACGCCATGAGGATAATGATTGGTTCATCGACATATAGAAATGGTCTGATAACGCTGTGGGGAGAACGGAAATGGGCCTTAGAGAGAGAGGGAGATCTGCCTTTTTCTATTCCAGAAATGTCCTATGGACGGTCCTGTGCTTCATCAAGCTCTACCCATCGAAAATGCTCTCGACGAATCAGCTTTATCTAGAATGACATAAGGGTACCTCTGAAATGATTTCTCTCTCCCTAAAACCCATTTCCGTGCTCCTCACAGCGTTATCGCTTATCGGTCCATTTCGATATGTCGATGAATTTGTTACGTCCCAGCGCTACAATCGTTTGATGTCTGTTAGAACTAAGCGCTGATACGTCGAAGGTGAGGATTCGTTACCCGTCGTTGAGTGGTTTGAAACCACTCACCGCGAAAAATAGGTCAGGTTTAAATAAATGAAAATGCTCAACACCGTATTTATCCTGGTAATAAAATCAATCGTTTTATTATGAAGTTCTGGTAGACGTGGCAGATATTTAGAGGCACATATTGAGTATCGATGAACAATCACACAAGTAAGCTTAGCCCTTAACATTTCGGCACAACGGAACACAAATGCACGTATCGCAATAACGAAAGTGAGGTTACGTTACCTCCGAGATTCCAAAAAGTTTCTAAGCCCGAAACTGTACAATAAACGAAGATACAAGAGCCGCAGGTTCAAGCTTGAAAGGCGCGCGCCGAGATACAATATTCTGACGTTTTCGTGCTCTGCATCTATATTTAAAAGGTGTGACCCTGCGGTGGTTGTTACACACACACACATATATATATATATATATATATATGTGTGTGTGTGTGTATATAAACTAAAGGTTAACAACCACCGCAGGGTCACACTGGGAGCTACTGTCATCTAAAAAATAACATCGGCATCATATATATATGTAAAATGGGTGAGTCAAAAATAAATACTTTTGGAATTCGGAATCGCTACAACGCGGAAAAGTAGCGTATTGGGGTTCTAAAAAAGTATAACTGATTTGAAAAATTTTTTAACACGTTTGCAAATAGGAGGAGAATTATTTGAGATACATGAAAACTTTGTTAGTGACAAAAATTCATTAGAAAAAAAAATCACCAAGACCCAGGAATCGAAATTGACAACAGAGAGAATTTTAAAAATTTTCATTTTGCGTTGAATTGCAAAGTGGAAACTCAGAATGTTCTAGATCATTGCTGCTTCTCGGAACCTATGTATCTCACTTGTAAAAGCCAGCGAACAGCTTCCTTTGTCACATCTTTTCGATCTTCTGCTATCATTGCATGCAGAAGGTTCTCAGGATGGGCGAAAGAGGCATTCTGCTGAAATACAGGATCGATAACTGATTTTATATTTCGATCTAGATGTCTAGAAAGTGTTACTTCCTTCCATAAATGCTTAGCACCGATGTAAGGTTTTGCTAGCAACATAAAGACGCAAAAGCCAAGAACCGAAAGTCAACCACCTAGCATGGCATAGATCTCCAGGACGTTTATTGGCTATGTCTGCTGAGCATTCACCTGAATCAACAGCTTTACATATCAGCAATAAGTATTACTGGTCCTTGCTGAGAATTTTAGGGACAATCTGTGGCAAGTTAGATTTTATTTTATGAAATTTAATGACAGGAGTATTCTCACACTCAGTTAATTGTTTGCCTATAGGGCCAGAGAAACTGTTCGGTCCAGTAGTTGTGCCGTCTAGATGGAGGAATAAATGACGCAAAGGCAATTCATTTATGTGCAACAGGCATACGATCCATTGGTACAGGGGGACCAAGAAGTTTTTCGATCAAAGGAATGATGCCATCATTACATCCTGTGTGACCGATCGTACTGTCGTAGCCAACAGCAGTCAAATCTTCAGTTTCAATTCCAAATAGATCAAAGTAATTAAAAATTTCTGAAAAAAAAGTATAATGAGAACAAATTCTCAAATATGCTACAACAGAACATATACGTTTAGTGATAGATACCGCAGTACTTGAGGTAGGTGAAACGTGTCCAATGTACTTTGCGCCTGGCTCTTGTACCAAAACGACATGCTCTTCTCTTGTAGAAATTCTATAAAATTTGGCGTCTTTTTTATGTTGCTCTAAAATAACATCTTTTCTTCCATCGAAAAAGAGAGATTGTAAAGTGGATGTTTCATACCGATCGTTTATTTGTAAGTCTTTCTGTCTTCTCTTTAGAGCTCTTTGCACCTTGCATTTATCAATTGCTTTGGATGAATCATCTTTAGATATGATTTTCAAGTCTTTCAAAACTGCTCATGTAACTTGGGATGCAGAGTGCACTGATATTCCGCAATTTTGGATCACTTCAGCCAACGATGGTGACTTGACTCTCATTTGCGACGTAGGTTTGAATTGACGTTTGATGTACGGTGGCGGAATAAAGTCTTGGTCAGAATTTCTCTCCTCTTGCTCTTCAAGAAAATGTTCCTCATCTGAAGTATCTTTGTTCGTCTTCAGACGTGTAAAAAGTCTCTTTTTCACTTGAAACCGAAAGGACAGGTTTTTTTATGTGCATCTTATATGGATTTTCAAGGAGGGAAGATAGGCTAGGTTTTTCATCTACATCAACTATAAACATTTTCCTAGTAGTCCTCTGATCCAACAGCAAAGCTCTTTCTCCTTATGCAACCTTTCCAATTTTTTCACAAGTGCACGAGTCCAAGTTTGGGCACTTACAAGAACAAATGTCAAAAAGACTTTTGGCATTTTTCTTGAAAAGTGAAATGCTAGCGTTTGATTTTACCTGCAAAATTCTCTGATATTTCAGAAAATAATCTCGGACTTTCTTTTGAATACCATAATCTGAAATTATTGATAAGGATGCAGAAATCCAAACCTTTTTAACAGTTTCCGAAACAATCTGAACCAGAAGAAAATACTTTATAACGTCTTCTTGCGTGGGGAAAGAGCGCTTATCGAATTCAATTGCAAATCTGAATAACGGGCACTTTGATCTTTCCTTGGTATTAATTTTCACAAAACCTACATATTCATCCATTGTGTCAACTTACTAACGACACATCAGGACAAAATAAGAATAGTTGAAAAAAAACTCCGCTTCAGCATTTTTAATTCTGTTAGATAGAAAATTTCGAAATAAGAAAATTTGCTTTCGTTCCAATTTCGATTCCTGGGTCTTGTCGCTTACAAAAATATATGAACTACAAGTTATGAAGATGAGTTCATAAAACAACAAAATGAAAGTTTTAAAAATTCGCTGTATTACCAATTTCGATTCCTGTGTCTCGTTTTTTTTTTCTAATGCATTTTTGTCACTAAATAGTTTTCAGGTACCTCAAATAATCCTCCTCCTATTTGCAAACGTGTTAAGGACTTTTTCGAAAACGATGGTAAATTAAATAGGAATTATCTCTCAGAAAATTAAAGATTAAAATCCGAAAAAAATTGAAAAGACTTTTTTGACCTCCAGGTATGTAAAAAAAAAACATTAAAACTCAATAAAATTGAAAAATTCTGCCAACAAGAAATTTTGGAAACCTTTTTTTCGAGCGCGGGCAAGTAAGCTGTGCATTTCGATCGATTCCAAATTAATTATACTTTTTTAGGACCCTAATACGCTACTTTTCCGCGTTGTAGCGATTTCGAATTCTTTTTAGATTCGTC
This sequence comes from Andricus grossulariae, assembly GCA_011634705.1. NCBI lineage: Eukaryota > Metazoa > Arthropoda > Insecta > Hymenoptera > Cynipidae > Andricus > Andricus grossulariae. Next base: position 63,366,839 of record JAABKJ010075445.1, on the reverse strand, counting down.
ATCCAAAGAATAATAATTATTGCAGACAAATAAACTTATTACTATATACTAAATAAATACCATAAATATAAATAATATAAACATTTTATCAAGTTTGAAGTGGATTTGTGATGACCCTCAGAGACCCTTAAGACATCAAAAATAGTCTGGCTCCGTCTGACGAGCTAGACATACAGAATGACTTGAAATTGTCTTTCATTGGTCTTTACCCAAGGCAAAATCAAGACCAAATATTTTTACCCGGGTTGTCAAACTTTGTAGGCGCCGCGCGCCTACAAAAAATGGTTTCGTATTCTAGTAAGATGTTAATTAAGTCTTACTAGATTATTCAAAAGCAGTCAAAAAGATTTAAAAAAAAAAATCATTTCAAAACAAAATTTCAAAAAAATTTTTTAAATTATTTTTCTTTTAAAAGGAAGGTAATTAAGTCGTTTAAAACTCTCCCTCTTGTAATTTTTCGTTCCCACTACAATCCCCTCTCCTCACTTCTCCTCCATGAAAAAAGTACGACGGATGGACGAACGGACACCCGACAGAAATTATAAAAGTTACTGCCCGAAAACTTTACGAAATCCTAAAAATATAGGAAAATTGGTTAGATTTGGAAATCGTAACTGGATAAGCATGAGGAAAAGGTATTATTTTGCCTGTTTTTTTGCCTTTTAAGACAAGCGGATTTTGTTCAAGAATTTGTATATGCACACATTTTTGCATGCAGGTGAAAGCTAGTCTCTAAGTAGTATATCAAAGCATGTCAAAATGTATCCAAACAGCTCGATATATCTATTTCGATATATCGAAATTTATCGAAATATACCGAAATATACCGAAATAGTTTAATTATGTCAAAATGCTTTGTTTCGATATATTAACTAGGAATATCAGTAATCGCAGAAAGTAACGACCCAACACTTTGTATGCCTTTCGTCCTATGTATGTACGTTCATGTCGTTGGAAAACGACGAGAACAATAAATTATTGGCACCCACGCGCAAGTCACGGGGACTCACTAAGAGTATCTTTTGTCCCTTCCTCTCCCTTTCCTCATTCCAGGATCATTTCTCAGCAATTCTCTCTCACTCTCTCTCTCTCTCTCTCTCTCTCTCTCTCTCTCTTTGTTTCTCATTCCTTCTCCTTCATTCTCAGGCTTGTCTGTTCTCTCCCTCGTGTTCGAGACGAGACAAGACAAGACGAGAGACAATAATAAGCAGGATCGCCTGTTGTTAATGCACTCTTGGCCAGCACAAGACGTTCTGGACCGAGATCAATGAGAATAAGTATGCAGCCGGCTGCCGGCAAGATGACCACTCGGTCGAAGCAAGAGTAACGGTACTAATTCGGTCGGAATGAAATTGATCGGCATACGAGATGGTAATCGCGTAAGAGGTGTCCAACTACCTGAAATGAAAGTGAGCAGCGAACATGACGAACGAAGCACTCAAAATTAATCTCATTCTTAAGAATTAGGCTATTTGAATTTCTTTTTGATCAGAATACGACATCTGTATTAAAACTTCTTTTAATGTTTCGTAACCGCTTTCCTAATTTTATTTTAAGGACTTATTGACAATGTAGGGAAAATATTCATGTTCTCATTAGTTTCTTTAGTTTCAATCTTTTAATGAATCAAGGATTTATCAGTAAATGGCTTCAAATTATCATTCAGAAAAAATAAAATCAGCATTCATTTGAATTCTTGGAATACACATGGTGACGTTTCACTCAATTACAGATCATTTTCAAGCCTCTTTGCAAATATCTAAAATAACAATAGCAAAATGTAAATAACATTAGGATAAAAAGAACAATATGCGTAAAGTTGCTAATAAATAGTGAAGTCTCAATTACAATAAATATATAAAATACCAAATCGAACATCACGAGTGTTGTAAAAAAGCAATGATGATGAAAGACAGAAGTAAATTTTCGTGGACAACATTTTTTTTAAATGCGATAATTGGACGTTCCAATACAGAACAATACACAAATAGCTTAAATCAAAAAATGCAAGCCATCGCAAGAGTCGAATGTTCTCAAGGGTACTGAATCAAACAAAACAAAAATAAGGAGAAAGAAAGAAAGTTTCTCTGTTCTTGAAGCATTCGATTTGTTCTTATATTTTGAAACAAAGAATCATTACCGTATTGCCAAAAATAAGTTATTGCAAGTTAGAAATCATGTGAGTTCTAAAGGTAAGCGTTTGTTTCGGTTTGATTTTTGTTTCAGAATAATTGGATTATCAAGTCGAAACTGTAAATTCTGAACAATGTTTTACTAACACAGTAGAGGTGTCCTGATTTCTAACATTTCTGTCATATTTTTTCATTCTCTCTCCTAGTTCTCTACCTATTTGTTCAATGTAACAAGCTTTTACAGTTTCAATATTTGACTTTTTTAAAGGCTTATGAATTACTCTAACTTTCTATTTTCTATGTAAATTAGTGATTTTAGTAGACAGACCAGAAACATAATGACAAACAGTCCAAGCAGTATTCTTTTAAGTTCTGTTTTGTGTTGATTCCATATTGTCAATAAAGTTTACTCTCACTTTTATCATCCTTCTAACCACAGGTACTGGATATTCATTGTTGAATAAGATGTTAGTTAAATTTTTTAAAATTATTTTTCTTGAATTCTAAAGAGGATAGTTTTGTTGCACGATAAATCAATCCAAACCCCCCTTTTTATGTGACCATGGGTTTCAGAATTATAATTTAAATATACCCGAGTCGAAGTTTTCAATTTCGTTTGAATTTCTATTTTCGACTCAGCCAAAAATTAAACGAACTCGAAAAGAAAATGAAACAAAAGTTCTGTCAAGCCTGGCAATGGAGATTTCACTCTCGCCTCACTCTCGAAACTTGCATCTCAGGTAGGCCAGCCTTCTAAGATATAATCCCAGGCGAGAACAAGCAAGCAAGGGGTAGCGAGCTAAATGCAATAGTGGGGGTATACTACCCAGGTCAACGGGTGCGAGTCGGGAATCGGTCACCGAGCTACCAGGCCCGGGGTGGCATCCCCCTACCCCAGGGTAGGGTACCCTACCCGGGGTAGTACTTTGGGAAACGCTGCTATATAGGGTCCCATATGGGGGCTTCTAGTAAGGAGACACCAAAAAATAGTGACTTGTCTGGACGCGTCGATATAATGCACATCTTATTACTACTAAAATGTGGGTAACACTATTTATCTATAACGATGAACAAATACAGTACCTTCGAGCTCGTCTTCGATCAGTGATTTAGGTAACTTGGATAGGCAATTTTTTTCTTCGCTGGTATCTGTTGTACCACGTTTTCTGGCATTATTATTAGTTCGAAATATTGACTCAAGAACTTGTCTAGACAATAGCGGTGAAACAGGATGTTCCAATCGCGTACCACAGGCGTTCAAGAAGGCGTCGCTGCTAACGGCTTCGTTGTCGCACACGCTCGTCACGGACGTATTGTCGGTAATGAGCTTCTCGGTATCAGATTCACTGGCATGGCTGTAATAGTTATTGCTGCTTTCGGACTTCTTAAGGATAGATTTCGATTTGCGGTGCCGTTCTAAAAATGGCGTTGTCTCGCTTTCTATCGAATCGGTGGACAGTGACAGCTTACTCCCGGCCGTTGTTCCTGAAATTTTTACGCTTGAATACTATTGAAATTTTCACAACATTCTGACTACGTGATTTTCAGTATGTGGTCAGCTGAAGACTGTGCTTCTACCTCCTTTCAACTCTTAAAGGCAGTAAATTTATTCTATCCTTTTAGATCAGCGTTCGATCTCAACGGTATTATTATCGTTAAATCAAGTTACTCTGGATTAAAAATTGACAGCCTTTTTCATTTCAATTTTTCACTACTTGTTTTCATCATAAAGATGCAGTTTAATTCTAAACCAATTCACAGTCATTTAAGTTACTTTTGCTGGGTTTATGGAGGTGCAAAGCTTGAATAAGCGTGAAGATGATGTGGAGGTACCCAAATAGAATTTGGTCGGGTGCCTAAATTGAGAAAATACTTAATTAATATCTCTTCGATGTAATACCAATCAAAATGCTTACAGTGTCACTTCATTTAATTTTGTAACGATGGTATCAAATTACTTGGGAAAGCTTTGTGTAAAAGAATAAATTGATCGTTGAACTGAAACCTCGACAGATATTACCTTGCATCAACACAAGGTCAATGTGTCCATGGAGTTCTATAGAGTTACTCTTTCTTCTAACAGATTTTATATTCCGTGAAACCGTTGCAATGGCTACTTTTGAACAGAGATAGAAAAATTGCATTCACGTAAGTATCGAAAAAAGGTTCAAACCCTGAATTCGAAAAAAATTCTGAAAATAATTATTCTTTCTTTGAAAAATATTATACTTAATATTACCAGCTCTGGGCGTCTTGCAACTAGCACTTCTATTTCTTCTGATAACGTAAGCTTTTCCAGCCATGTTAGCCCTTTCATTCAATTTCTTTAAAAATCAAGTTTCAAATTGTTTTGACAGTTTAACAATTACAGCCAATTACAGCGGGCCAGCGATATAGAACTTCACATGCACAACATTTGTGTTGCTCCAACGTTATATCTACTGAGGCTTCAATTATAAGGTATTAGAAATGAATACAAAATGTAGCTTTTTGGTTCATGCGTATTCTTAGCAGCATTTCTAAATTGAACATACTTGAAATTATAGTCTCCAAATCTAAAGTATAATAATTCTAAAAAGAGGAGTATGCCTAAATAAAATCGAATATATCTAGTCTGACAAAAAAAGAAACAAACAACCTTCAGAAACTTGTAACCTTACTTAGAATTTCCCGCAATCAGATTCCTGTAAATGATAAATTTATCAATTTTGTCTGCTTCTCTTTGTTCTGACTGGATCGATGCAATTTTGTTCGTTCATTCTTCAAATGTATAGGTATATGCTTTCTAAGATTTCTATCTAATATCTAAATTTAAATCAATACGTCATATGACATTCATCCGACAATACGTCTAAAACTATCATATCGAGTGCAGCATACTGAGATCTATAAGTTTTGCAGTCTTCAAAAACTGAATTGCCTACTATTAAAATAAAATATTTTACAATTTCAAGGATACACAAAAGATCTCCATTGGTTTATTTTGTTACTATATATCTTGTCAAGGATTAGTATAGTAGTGGTGGACAAACTGTTATCTATATTCTCATGTTACGTTTATGAGATATTTGAGCCAGGATATAGGGACATCACGTTAGCTTTTCAAAAAAAGCTAGTGAAATTTTATTAAGAATCAATTCTGAAAATTCTCTAAGAAATCAATGACTATTATCTGAAATTCTAGCCATGTTTCAATGGTTTTCTAAAGTCGGCGTCAAAAGTACGCGACCCTCACTTTGAATGCTTCCAAATCGTTCAAAAAAAATCGCAGAAAATTTTGACCAGGTAAACGTGAAAGCTTAAGGTCTCTCGAATTGAAAGAAATGTACATTGTTGTTCTAAAAAAAAATTTACGATAGCGCTGATGAAAAATGTGCCAAAAAACAAGGTTTTTGAGGCACTTTTTTAAGCCTTGACTTTCGAGGCTTCCCAAGCCGAGCTGGACGTCTTGAAAAATTTGAAAAAATTCACAGACAATCCTTAAGGTGTCCAGAATGCAACGCAGTTTTCCAAATTTTGAAATATGAATTCGTTGACTAATTACAGACCGTTTTCCACAAACATATCATCTTGGAAAGAAATAATGATAGGAAGTTGTTTTATGGCTTAAGATGGAACAACTTGAACATGTGGAAGTCATCTTGTCACTGGCACAGTGAAAATGGCTGTTCATTCATGAAAGCTGAGTTCATATCCTCCTCCTCCTCATGCCCTCCGCTTCCAACTCCTCCGCCTCCTCATGCCCTTCTCTTCCAACCTCCTCCTCCTCACGCTCTCCTCTTCCAAACCTATTCCTTCTCACCCTTCTCCTCTTCCAACTCCTCCTCCTCCTCATGCCCTCCTCTTCCAACTCATCCTCCTCCATATGCCCCCTCTCCCAACTCCTCCCCATCATGCCCTCCTCCTCCACCTTATGCGCTCCTCTTCCAACTCCTTCTCATGCCCTCATCTTCCAACTCCTCCTCCTTCTCATGTACACCTCTTCCAACACCTCCTCCTCATGCCCCCCTCTTCCAGCTCCTCCTCCTCATGCTCTCCTCTTTCAGTGCCTCCTCCTCATGCCCTCCTCTTACAATTCCTCCTTCTCCTCATGACCTCCTCTTCCAACTCCTTCTCCTCCTCATGTTCTCCTCTTCCACCTCCTCCTCATGTTCTCCTCTTCCAACTCCTCCTCCACATGCCTTCCGCTTCCAACTCCTCCTCATGCCCTCCCCCCTTCCAGCTCCTCCTCCTTATTCTCACGCTCTCCTCTTCCAAACCTATTCCTTCTCATCCTTCTCCTCTTCCAACTCCAACTTCTCCTTCTCGGGCGTGAGGAGGAGGTGGAGGAGTTGAAAGTGGAAGGCATGAGGAGGAGGAGTTGGAAGAGGAGGGCATAAGGAGGAGGATGATCTGGAAGAGGGGAGCATAAGGGGGAGGAGTTGGAAGAGGAGGGCATGAGGAGGAGGAGTTGGAAGAGGAGGGCATGAAGAGAAGGAGGAGTTAGAAGAGGAGGGCATGAGAAGGAGGAGGATTCGAAAGAGGAGAGCATGAGGAGGAGGAGGAGTTTTAAGAGGAGGGCATGAGAAGGAGGAGGAGGAGTTGGAAGAGGAGGGCATGAGGAGAAGGAGGAGCTGGAAGTGGAGGGCATGAGGAGGAGGAGTTGGAAGAGGAGGACATGAGGAGGAGGAGTTGGAAGAGGAGGGCATGAGAAGAAGGAGGAGTTGGAAGAAGAGGGCATTAGGACGAGGAGGAGGACGAGTTGGAAGAGCAGGACATGAGGAGGAGGAGCTGGAAGATGCGAGCATGAGGAGGAGTTGGAAGAGGAGGGCATGAGGAGGAGGAGGAGTTGTAAGAGGAGGGCATGAGGAGGAGGAGGAGTTGGAAGAGGAGAAGAGTGAGAAGGAATAGGTTTGGAAGAGGAGAGCGTGAGGAGGAGGAGGCTGGAAGAGGAGGAGTTGGAAACGGAGGGCATGAGGAGGAGGAGCTGAAAGAGGCCAGGATGAGGAGGAGGAGGAGGGCATGAGGAGGAGGATATAAACTCAGCTTTCATGAATGAACAGCCATTTTCACTATGCCAGTGACAAGATGACTTCCACATGTTCAAGTTGTTCCGGAACTTATTCAAGACTCGATAATTTAAAGAGACATGAAAAATACTCTTTCTTAGCAAAAAATCATAAGCAGGATGAGAGAGACTTCCACCAAATTGCAAAGTTACCTGGTGGTCTAAGGATAATGCAAGACAGTAACAGGTTGATTGATAAGGATAGAAAAGAAATTCATCGTAAGCATAAGATTTTCAAACCTGACGACGAGAAACAAGCTATTCAGGAAGCCTGAAACCCACGATTCTCTCCACGTAAGAATCTAGCGTGAATTACTGAGAAGTCTGATGATGAAGTGGAACCGCTTCTGAAGAAGCAAAAACTAGAAGCAGAAGAAGAATTTAGTCAAGATGACAATTCTCCACCTGTGATAACCAAAAATGATGCTGATAATAAGGATGGCAATGATAATGACGATAATCATGATGGCGATGAGGATAATGCTGATGAAAGTGAAATTTACTCTGATTATGAAATAGAAGCAAAAACAGAAGCCGAAATGTTAGATTACTGGGAAGATCCAAATAAACTTGTAGATTGATTGCGCTTTCTATTAGAAGCTCAATTAGCTAGAAACATAAATAATGTACACGAAATTATTTCAATTGTTAATGAAATGCGAGAGGTTGGTATTATTGAATAGTATTTTTTTTTAGTTTAGCAATTTTAATATGCGTAATCAGTACTTCACTCAGCATTTTTAGTATTATTTAATTAAATTTCTATATCACTAAATGTTGATTTAAGAGTTTCGGAAGGTAGAAAATTATGCTCATTTTGATTTTGATGCTCATTAGATGCTCATGTTATCACTAGGTCATTGTATCATTTTTTCGAAGTTTGATTTATAGTATTCTTGCATTAGATTTTAATATTGCTGAATTTATTTCATCATTCATGATACTTCATTTCCATGTTCCAAGTAAGTAAATTCGATCTTTTCAGTAGATTACTCTATTGTGCGAAAGTTGATTTCAACGTTCCTTACAGTCCATTATAATATTTATGAAGCTGATTTTATTTCATAAATTCTAACAAGAGCTTTCGAATTATATGTTCTTCATCCCAAAATTGTTGAATCAATATTATTAATACTTATTACGGAGTTACCAAGTAATAATTGCTAATAGTTTATTTGGCATCTGAGCTATATTGATATAAGATTCCAAATCTCTCTCTGTTATCCACTGGATGTAATAAGATCTCTTAAGAATCTGTTGATATTTTTCAAGATTCGGGCACAATTTTTAGATGGTTTAATTCATTTGCAGAGGCATGCTGTGAAATTTATTATTGTTTTTGAGTCGCTCAATCACAAAGCCTTCTAAAATCTTGCAAATGTTACAAAATTATTTTGTAGAATTAAAATTATATAATACATAGCTCTCACTCACTCACTCACTCCTTGGCGGTAAATTTGAAAGTGTACAGAGTAAACATTTTCTGAAAATAGAGAAAATTGTAAAAATTGTAACAATTCTTCTATTACACATTGAAGAATCGATAACAGTTTTAATTAATAAGTTAAAACATTGGGAAGAATTAAATGTTGTGTTTTTTTTTTAAGAATTTGAAAAAGCTCAATTCTGTCTTACTGATCTATTAAATCTTTAAATTATACTTTTCAAATAATAATTCATCTAGAATCCGTAAGTACGTCTTTGATAATGCCACGGCTATCAAAAAATGTGTAATTTCTAAAAAAAAAGTGTCCTGACCAGTACCCGGTCGGCTCCCGACCATGAAATCTAACCAAAGTTGGCCCGGCCGGCTCCCGACCATGAAATATAATCAGGGTTGGCCGGCCGGTAACCGGGGGGCTCCCGACCATGAAATCCAACCAGGGGTAGCCCGGCCGGGATCCGACCAGAAACCTCGTTGTAGTAGGGCCAACCGGGGCAATTTCTGCACGAGAATTGTTCCCATTTTTAATTACAGTAATTGCCTTATTGAATTTCTTCACATATAAATAATAAAAAAATAATTAATTATTTACACAAATTACTCATAAATCTAAATTCATAATAATTAGATATCAATTTTATTTTATTCAAAGATATTGTTTAGAGATAATGTTAGAGTGTCATATTCATTGAAACGTTATTCAATATAACTTAGCACACAACTATTATTTTAAAAATATAACTTAATAAATGCAATAGATTTTCAATGTAATTTTTCAATTTGTAAAGTATCAATTTCAAATTCCCCTCGAAACTCGCGCGAAACTGTCAAAAGTGTAATCTGCTATGCTCAGATTTCTGGCATTTTTATTATTTTGAGAATAACTGGAACATTTAGAACCGAAAAACTTTTTGTAAAAGTTTAGCATAGGGTATGTCCTAACAGCAAAATCTCTTTTTCTCCATAAAAAAAACTTTTCTGATGGAGATATTTGGGACTGACCGCGGTTTACCAGCTTTTACCGTCATGACCAAACATTACCGGTCAGGTCAGGTATTATCACAGTCAGGCCGAGCAGTGCCCATCACTACCAGCGAGGCGCGATGTAAACAAATTCTGATACAGCTCTGACTATCAAGAGGGTTCAAGATGAGTGTATTTTAATGTTAATCTCCAAACGAATTATAAAACGAGACATAAATACTAATTTTAAGCCTAAATTTGATATTTTTCTAAACATCTAAAACGCTCTAGGAATTTAGAGAAATTACTTGATAGTGTTCTAAATTCCTCAACAAATCCGGAATTTAGAGAAAAGGTAACATCTGAATGAAAGGTTTTCCTAAACTTCCGCATTTTGATAATTCCCTATTTTTTCAGCCAAGACGCTGATTCTCCTAACTTCCTACGATTTACACTACCGACAGAAATACATTTCCTTTCATCAAGATAAAATCAAACTCTTTAAATCTAAATCAAGAGCACGATTAAATATCATGTAATTGCTGGGTATTCATATAAAATATTTACTCATGCAATAGAGATTTTAGAAATCCAAAAGCGAGGCCAGGTCAGTGATGTGTTATGGAGTGGAAATTTGTGGGTGGAAGGAGTACAAAAAGGTAAAAAACATGCAAGAGGGATTTCTGAGATGGGTTATGGGAGTGAGCTGGAACTGCCCAGGTTATATGTTGAGAGAAGAAACAGGGAAAGAGAAATTGGTGATAAGGCAGAGAAAAAGGGTTTGGAATTTTGAAGAGAAACTTAGGAGTGGTAAGTGTAGCAAAGTTACAGTTCCAAATCAAAAATACGAATTTTGAACCAAGATGATTAATTTTCTACCAAAAAGGAGGAATTTCCATCAAAATACTTGCATTTTTAGTTAAAAAAAAAAACGAATTTTCTATAAAATAATTATATTTTCTCCAAAACTCTTAAATTATCAACCTACAAAGACGAATTCTCAATAACAAACGTAATAGATACAACAAAAGAAGACGAATTTCAAACCAAAACGATTAATTTTCCAACATAAAAGACGAATTTTTATCAATTTAGTATTGTATTGTATTGTATTTCATTACTCTCCCTTTTACGGATTCGAGGGCTCCGTTCCCTTCACATCTCTTAAAATTCCACTTAACCACTATGCCTCATGCTTATCCTGTTCAGAACTCCTCTTCTCCTGTTCCCCGATCCTCACCCTTGTCTTCGTCTCCGTAAAGACCTCTTTTATCCTCTCAATCCACCTCCCTCTCTTTCATTGCCTTCCACAAAACTTTCCTATTGACCGAGTCGAAAGCTGCCTTAAAATCTACTAAGAGTGCGACCAGTGTTCCTTTTCTCTGTCTCAGGTTCCTGTTGACTAGATAATTTAGAACGAAAATTTGGTCGACTGTTCCCATCCCCTTCCTGAATCCTTTTTGATTGTGTGAAATACTTCCTCTCTGTTCTACATGTTCTCCTAATCTCTTCCTGAGCACCTCCGCGTAAATTTTATATGTTACTAGCATGAGAGTGATTCCTCTATAATCTTGAACTTTTATACCCCCTCCTTTCTTTAATAAAGGAACTACCAAACCTGTCTTCACTCCTTCGGCCATCCTTCCCCTCTCCATACTCTACTACATACTTCCCAAATCTTTTCTCTAACCCTTCGTCCGCCCAGTTTCAACGCTTCATTCTCCATCCCATCCTCTCCTGTCGCCTTGTTTCTTTTTATTTTCTCAGTTGCTTGATTCACCTCCTTTCTGGTCACCTTATTCCCACCTTCCATTCCTCCCTCCTTCATCTTTCTACCTTCCCCCTCACCTTGCTATCCACCCCTCCTAGCAATTTCTTGAAATATACCGTCCATTCATCCATACTTATCTCTTCATGAAAGGGTTGGTCCATCCTTGTAGAGCCCCGCGTGCAAGGATAAGGCTGCATACTCTGAGAGGTCGCCCGGTATCCAAGAGTCACCGTTTAAGACACCTCACCCAGGTGCCATTCAGCTTTCGGCACAGTTGCTACACAGTTGTTCTGTGATAATGCCGCAACACATATATAACAGTTTTACGGTGTAAATTTGTTCTGTAACAATTCTGGATCAACGCTATATATGAAAAAGTATTTTTAGAACAATTTACGAACAGGGTTACAAAGGAACGTTGTTCTGTAATAGTGCCGAAACACATATGTAACAGGAGGGATCCGCTTGAGCTGCGGTAGCGTACAGACGTGTTTTGACAGAGCTCCTCAATACCTTTATTGTGATTATATGGAATTGTACTGTGATACTGAGACTCTAAATTATTTCCGTATCGTAGTTTTTCAGGTCTATTTGTTAAATGCTTCGTGCTGTGGTGCATCTTATTATCTGAGTGTCATTATCCCTTATTTTACTCTTTTACCGCGCCACCTAATGTTTTGTTTTGTGCTACCTTAAATTCATTACTGAGTGTCTGCTTCTACACACTTGAACTTTCTCCTGTGAATCATCCCTAAATATAATCAATGGCAGGTGAAAGTATGCCGTTGCACGAATCTATTGATAAATTATATAAAAGCATCAAGCTGCTCAGATCTTCTCATGCTGAATTACGCAAGGAGGTCCAAGCTATAAATGGTAACAACAAAACTATTTTCTCGGAATTCATCAAAATACAGAAAACACTTTCTACAATAAAAAATCAAGTAGCTATTCTTCATCAATAGGATCGAGCAAAGAACATAATTCTCTACAATTTACCGGATGACGAGGAACACAACCATGGCATTATCTCCTCAATCCTCAATTTATGTCCGAAGATCGTCTTGAAAATTCCTGAAACCGCTCTCGCTGACGCGTTTGTACTTGGGAAGCAATGGAATGGACGTCCAGTCATCATCAAATTCATCTCTTCCCGATGGGTCGGATCCATCTTCAAAAAAATTCCCGAATTACGGGAGCTGAATCTCTCAATCGCCAACAAATCGCACCGGGAAAGAAAGAGAAGAGAGAAAGGTACAAATAAGAGGCAAATGAGAGGCCACCCCCCTAAGAAATCTTCCCCCAAAAAGCATGGGCAAAACCTTGTCAACAAACGACTTAACATTTACTTCTGCGGGGACCTTCCAAGCAGCCCTCAAACTAGACGAAATACACGATTGCTGCAATCGAAAATTGACGACTGCATGCCAAATAATTCAAGTCTACGCAATCTGGCGAGAGCGGCAATGCAAAATGGCCCGAGGAATCAGATTGACCCTTCAAAGTAGCAACGAGAATTCCACAAAAAAGATACCACTCAAATTCCTGTCATCAACATAAACAATTCCGGTGCTCGAGGGCCTATCTTTTGGAACGTTCACGGACTTGCCAATCTTACCGATTTTGAGAATACCCTTAGGGATAACGACATCCTGTGTATATGCGAGACGTGATCAATAGCTGATTCAGTAACACTTCCTTGTTTTCTCAATAACTTCCAAGCAGTGTCTTGCCCAGCGACCAGATGCGCTCTATATGGTAGAACTTAAGGTGGGCTCATCATTTGTTACAATAACAATTACCTTGAACTCGACGTGATCGTACATAATGACAACTATATATTTTTTTAAATCGTGTACGAATGTATTATTTTTATACTGGGTCTAGTATACTTTCCGCCATCCAAGACTATAGAATATTTCTTACCTAATTTTTAAGATTCTTTTGCGCAGGTGTCGACGATTCTTTTGACCAACTGTCGGCAATGAAGTCACCAGTTACCCACCGCGTCCATCGCCCTATACTTTGCAGAATTGAGTCCATAAAATCTTGTGTATTGCCGAATTAGAGTCAAAGTTTGGTTAATATCACTCCGTTCAGTTAAATATTTAATATCGCTCGCCCAAACCGTACGAATGTATTTGAGCAACTTTATTTTTCATAATTATACTCATTGCTACCCTGAAAAACTTATGATTTCCCTTCATTTCATAAAATAAACTCGGCCGAATTGAGCCTAATGCATTGCAGAATTGAATTGAAAGGTCCAATTTGATAATGGAAGCAAATCGAATACACAAAACCTAACCTGAATTCTTTTTCGCGTTATATCTATTCAACCTTTTTTACTGGGGATACTTGTCCATCATGATAACGAGATAGACAGTTTTAGCGCTTTCGCTGGCGATACGTCAACTTGGCTCGGGACCGTCGATGTGTAACATTCAGTAAAGTTTTTTATGTAAATGTGATATTTTTTAACTGAAAATAAGGTGTTCTTAGCACCTCCACGCTTTTAAAGAAACACCTGAATAGAAAAACACCAGTTTCTAACTTTTTTCGAAATTTGTCTTTGGTGCACTAAATGAAAAATATTGGAAAAAAATGATTAGAAAAGCAAATGGATAATGAAAGCAAAGTTGTCATTGCCAGAAATGCGCTTCACGGACGTTTGGAAGGAGAAAAAAATAAATTCTCGCCGAGACCGAACGGCGGGTAACTTACCCGATAACTTACCAATATTACCGTACGTTACCAGAGTAATTTACCCGACTCAAAACTCTACCGTACACTGCAAAAAAAATTGAATATTGGGATCTGAAATCATGACGTCACAGCGTCACGTGATAGGCAATATGGAGGCACAACGGGGTCACATTACCTCTAATACATGCGATGCAAAGGGTTTTTTTTATTTATTTTGAAATTATTTCGAAGAACTGGGAGCCAGTATCTACAAAAATGGTTAGAGTAAACATGTTAAGAAAGGATAAAAAATTGTGCACGTTGGACATGTTATAAATTTAATTGTGAATCTTTTTCATGCTTATTTTGCATAAAATTATTCATGATAAAATAGATTTCTTTTCGATCTTAATTTATAAAAAAAAAGTCTTCAATATGTTATCAGGACCATCATGTCTGTCTCCGTCTCACGAGCTAGACATTGGAGATATACGGACTTCTCTCGCATTTATGGTTGTAGCTGTGTCAAGACAAGACTAGGTCGACTTGTCTTAAGACAAGAAGTGTAGGTCTTGATAAATATACCGTATTGCTCTTAAGAGAAATTATATTACCAATTTGTGGATCTAACATTTACCAGGGCCATAATTACAAAAGTTTTTGTTTGTAAATTTTATCGTTCATTATAGTCCGACCTCTATAAACTATGGACCCCACCGGCAGGTCCTGCAATTTTCAGGAATCAGGTAGCAAGGTTAGGACCAAACAGTTGACATCTGCTAAGGATTAAAATGTTACAACCGCTAAAACTTGTAATTTTGTAATAACTAATTTTTAAATGAGAAATTCGGAACCTCTCTGTCTCAGAAACTGCAGGCATATAAAATTTTACATAAAAAGATTAAAACTGTCATTTTCTAGAAGTATCCAGTGAACTGATGGAGATAGGAAAAAATGGACAGCATTTTTAGATTCACCATCCAGAGAACATAATTATTGCAGATAAATAAACTTATTAATACATAAAAAATAAATACCATGGAAATAAATAATATAAGCATTCTATAAAGTTTAAAGCGTATTAGTGATGACCCTGAGAGGGTCTGAGGACATCAAAAATAGTATGGTGCCTTGAATAAGTCTTCACCCAAGACAAAATCAAGACCAAATATTTTCACCTGGGTTGTTATTTACTTAATCTCAATCATATTATTTTTTTAAAATTATTTCCTTCACGGTTTGTTTCTTCTTCGATACAGCCACTGTGATTCTAGACTACCAGCAATATATTTTATTTTAGCTTATTTTATTTATCCTTTACAAATCTTTGCTCATTCTACCATACATGTAAAATTCATCCATCAGTGCTTGTAATTAATTATATATTTTTATGTATACTCTGTTCTTTAGAGGGATAATTAGCCCTAGGAACTTTTTGAAATAAATACAAATACAAATATATGCGACAATATTATTCTCGCCCAGTCTGCTGGATTGAAGCACTTTGCACATCATTATTATAAGAGGCATGGAAGTCTATACTTTCGAGGTTGGTCTTGCAAAACAATATTTTGTTACGTGAAACAAAATATAGTTCATTGTTTCACATGCAGAAAAAGAGTGCTCATCTTACAGAATGGCAACAGCCTGCGTTTTCCATAACGTTTACAGAAAATCTGTAAGATTTACGGAATTTTCTGCATGAGTTATCAACATTTTTTTAAGATAAACAGGAAAAGTTATGCTCTTCTTACACCGTTCCGCAAATTAGTAACATACCTAAGAATTCTGTAAACTCTAAAATCTGCACAGAAAAAAGAATCAAGATTACATCTATTCCAGGCGGAAGATTCGCTTCAACAAAAATTAATCTTGTCGGTTAAATTCACCAAGGTAGAAATACGCGAATGTTCCCAGTACTGGCCTAGTACAGATTGCCACAGTCCCATTGCTGGGCTTAGGTTAGTGACGCAGGCATATTTTATAAATAAAAAACAAAAATTCTGGGCACATTAAAAATTGTATAGTATTATAAACCTTAGGTAAAAGCAGCTTTAAGTGTTACGAATTAATAAAAATATGCTCGTAAGACATTGTTATTAAATATATGAAAACTATAAATCCTAAGACAGTTTTTGAAGTTACTAACAGCCAACTTAAAAAAGTAAAATACATAGAGTTTTTATAATGTATAGAAGAGCCCTTTTGTGACTAAACATGGGTGCATATTCCTTGCATCAGTGTTAGACAGTAATATAAATAATTTCCGTGTCTAAACGTCCAGACAGTCTGTGTCTTTATGTATTTTTATAACAGGGTCGAGTCTAGACGTACGGACTTTTTAATGGGAAGGGGGAGTTGGAAAATGGAAGGAAGCGTGGCTTATGTCCGGACGTATAGACTCTACCATAAATAATATTAAAATCAGATACTCTCGTTTTGTAATATAATCTAATTTTTTGTAATCAATATAATTATAATGAGCGAAAAAGCGAAAACGCAGCGTCGTTGATCGTTGATGCATGGTGAATAGACATTAGGAGATGAAAGTCTTGTACATTGACATCACCAAAAACGAGCATTTTTCTGTCGTATGTACTATGTACTTAACGCATCAAAATGCTAGATCTTCTGGAACGCGGCGCTAGTGTGGCATACGTATCGATGGCCGGCGTTATGGTCTGCGTAAATATAATCTCAAGGCTAAGACAAACATACAAAATTCCTAAATCGTTTAAACAATTTGTTGAGCCGTGTAGAAACTGTTGTAAGTAATGGTATAGTGCCGCTTCTGGACCGATTAGTGTTAGTGCATGTCCAGGTGAGGATGAGTTTGTATTTGTGTGTATGTCTGATTGCGTATGGAGAGGGATGATATCTCATGTTTCTGCTTTCGTCATAAGAAAATATCAAAGAGGTGAGTCATAGTATCACCCTTTGATATGAGCCGTCATATGTCATGCATGTCAAATGTCGTCGTAATGTTACATGCTTTTATGCAATTTCGAACAAGTTTCGCTTGTACACGTCACGCTAATCGCAGAAGTCAAGGATGTGCGTCTCGTCTCATATTCAAGCTCTCATAATTCCTTTAACCAATGCCACTTGTGTGATATTATAACTGTACCGGGAATTTTTAAGATAAACAAAGGTGTCATATTATATATTACAGAACCGTTCGGTGATGTGCGTCTCGTCTCATATTCAAGCTCTCATCATGTCATTTTTTAGATGACGGTTGCTCCCAGTGGGACCCTGCGGTGGTTGTTAACCTTTAGTTTTTAATTATATATATATATGGTCTTACAGTAAATCTCATGTCAAGGTTTCAACTATTCAATGCATTTGCAATCTTTTGATACTTTAGGATTTACTATACTAAAAAATAATGGATAGGAAAGACGTGAGTAAGTCTCTAATAATAAGAAAACAGAAAGATCAGAAAGCCTAGAAAATTTCTTTCTCAAGAAGGCGTTTCAGCTGTAGTTTGGTTTAGCTTAGGCCTTGGGGTTGTGAAAATGCCGAACAATATCAGCGAACATATTTTTATCTGAACCTCTACTCAGGCGCTTGGGATCGAAGGAATAATTTCGCATACTTTTTCCAACCGAACCAGTTTATTTAAAATTGTTAAAACTATAAAGTTATTTCGCCTGAAGACTCGCCAAGTTATACGCCGATGGTGCTTCAACTGAAGAGGACTCTTAGCTTTATGGTATCAGCTTATGCCTTATGGCATGCTGGAATACAGGCTAGCTAGGCTAGAGGCTAGAGGATACCACCATCCCCAACCTCGATCCTATCCCCATACCACTTCATATCCCCACTTCGAGTTCAACTCTTTCTTCTTCCTTCTGCTCCGTTCGGTAACCTGTAGTATGCCATCGTTGTACGCGTTCAAGTCAGCTGAATCCCGGTGTGATCTACTAACTAATCACTAGAAACATCGTCTAGTAAATTCAGTTCATTCAAAATATTTTCCTTTGAATCCTGCAGTTTACACATTGTGTCTTTCATGACTAAGATTTTAATTCGTTTATCTTCAAATTCACTGAGGATTTTAGCAATTTGAAGTATTGTGGATCAATTCCAATCTTCTCCATAATGTATATACACATTCTTCAGTCATTGGGACTAGACATAAAGTGCGGATATTAAGTGACCGGTTGTCAGTGTTCAGGTACGGAATTAATTGAAATCGGGGGTCATTAAACAACTTATTGAGTGCAGTAATTGACGTCGGCTTACGACCTAATTTTTTTGCTTTTAATCAATGTTCATCGGTGCGATCACTTTGTGAGAAGTGCACGCATTTCCGTTTCTAGTGATGGACGTGAAAGGTGCGTGCGGATGAGATTCAGTGACTCTGGGTTAAAATGAAAGAAAATAGGGTGCAGAGAGACTTAAAAGACACTTGAAGATTATCATAACCCAAAATAATTCACAACAACGAAAGAACAGGCCCTGTATATATATATATATTAAAGATAATAATGTAAAAACACTATCAAACATACTAGATAGACTAATATTTACCAAAAAAATTACCTAAAAGAGGAAAGCTACAACGTACAACTTGTTATGGTGATCTCTGGACTGTTTAACTTGAAACTGGAAATTGTGAAAGAGCTTTTGTTTCGTGTAAAAAGTGAATGAGTCGTGAATAGAAGGAGTCTTAAATTCCGGAGTGTATATCCAAACGAAAGAGTGAATTCCTTGCCAAAGGATAAAAATCTTCTTTACACGTTACCCACTTCCTGTTGCACTAAAAAGCGCATGCAAGACGCATTCGTGACTACCGCAAGGTTCCGCAACATAGACTAAAGGACGACGGACTCGAATTATTGCAGCAATAATTTTTGAAGTGCAGGCATGTTGATTCTTCCAAACATTAGACTCCAGGTAATGAGTAAACATGCTAACGGCATATTAGCTCCTCTAACGTCGTAATTAAAACGCTCCATTATTCCCCGTTAACGCTATTCTCTCCCTGGACTGTCAGCTATAATAGCTATAATAGTATACATTATATTTGTTAAGAAAAAAAATTATACGAGGTGTTTTATACGGTGCATTGGTTATGGAATAATTTCTCTTGGAGTATATTCTTTTGTTGAGGGTGCAAAGGAACGTGAGATTTTTTAGACAATGAGGTTCTGGTCTGTTCTGTAAATCAGGTGTGAATTTTAATTCTTGAGAATCGATTTAGTTTTTTAATTCATTATTGGAATATAAAGAATAATTATTCGATTTCTGTGGTTGGTTAAATCTTAAAGTGTACAACATTAATTGCATTAGAATTTGTATAGGAATAACATTAATTATGTAAAGAATTCAAATGAAGTTTAATTTGTATTTTCAATCAACGAAATATGTTAAAATCCAGCTATAATGATTTAAACTTTGTTTTCATGGCGTTGCGTGATTTGATCTTCAGATAAGTTGAGGCCTCCCTTGTTTGATTTAATTAGTTCAGACGCTATAAAACTGATACCAGATAGGCTTTAGAATTCATTTAAA
Organism: Andricus grossulariae; assembly: GCA_011634705.1. NCBI lineage: Eukaryota > Metazoa > Arthropoda > Insecta > Hymenoptera > Cynipidae > Andricus > Andricus grossulariae. Next base: position 63,347,277 of record JAABKJ010075445.1, on the reverse strand, counting down.
AACTGTTTTGTCCAATTAAAATAAGTACCAATTATTCCTAGCAAACAATACAAATTTATTAAATTATTAATATTATTATATATTAGGAAATCAATTAATTTCTTTGAATGATCTTTTTCACGGTCTACATTTGATGATCTAATTAAGTTGTCAGTGTGTTGATAGAAGAAATGTATAGTTTACCGTATACCACGGAAAGTTTATTCACAAATTAATTTCGTCAACCCATTTATATCATGGTTGATTACATTTTTGTTTAAAAAATATATTTTTTTAAACACAACTTTGCTATGCTCTCAAACCTAGGGTGGCCTTCTCTTTTAAAGCATTAGAATATATATGTTACCGTCCGTGAAGAAAGGGACCCAACACGCGGTAGCTTAATTTTACAGGAGAAGTGATTGATGTGGCGGTTCGACACAGGAATCATGAGCTTAAAGATCATATATTATTAAAATACTGGGTTAGTCCGGTTTATGGATAACTTGACTTGGGTATACAGGTGAAGGGTAGATAGGTATATAGGTTTAAGGTATAGATATTTTAGATTGATCTAAAATTCTCGTGTTACTTATTTTCTCCTTTCCAGTCCATAGTGGGGGCGAGAAGGCACCCCTGTGACAGGTCATAGAAATAACTTGGGTCACACACGACCTTTTCCCAGGTGTTGTGCGGGCGAGAAGGCACCCCTGTGACAGGTCATAGAAATAACTTAGGTCACAGGACCCCCTTTCCCAGGTGTTGTGGGGCGAGAATGCACCCCTGTGACAGGTCATAGAAATAACTTAGGTCAACCACGACCTCCTTTTTAGCCTATCGTGGGGGCGGGAAGTTACCCCTGTGACAGGTCTCAGAAATAACTAAGGTCACACGATACCCTTTCCCAGGTGTTGTGGGGGCGGGAAGGCATCACTGTGACAGGTCATAGAAATAACTTTGGTCACACACGACATCCTTTCCAGCTGATCGTGGGAGCGGCAAGGCATCCTTGTGAAAGGTCACAGAAATAACTTAGGTCACACGTCCCCCTTTCCCAGGAGTTGTGGGGCGGGAAGGCTTCCCTGTGACAGGTCACATAACTAACTAAGGTCACACACGACCTTCTTTCCAGCCTATCGTGGGGGCGGGATGGCACCCCTGTGACAGGTCACAGAAATAACTTGAGCCACACACGACCTACTTTCCAGCCTACCGTTGGGGCGGTAAGACATCCGTGTGACAGGTCGCAGAAATAACTTGAGTCACACACGACCTACTTTCCAGCCTACCGTGGGGCGGGAAGGCTCCCCCGTGACAGGTCACAGAGATAACTTACGTCACACCATACCCTTTCCCAGGTGTTGTGGGGGCGGTAAGGCATCGCTGTGAAAGGTCACACAAATAGCTTTGGTCACACACGACCCACTTTCCCAGGTGTTGTGGGGGCGGGAAGGCACCCCTGTGACAGGTCACAGAAATAACTTAAGTCACACACGACTTCCTTTCCAGCCTATAGTGGGGGCGGAAAGGCACCCCCGTGACAGGTCACAGAAATAACTCAAGTCACACACGATCTCCTTTCCCGCGCATATTGGGGGCGAGAAGGCGCCCCTGTGACAGTTCATAGAAATAACTTAGGTCACACACGACCTCCTTTCCATCCTATCGTGGGGGCGGGAAGTTACCCCTGTAACAGGTCATAGAAATAACTTAGGTCACACACGATCCTTTCTCAGGTGTTGTGGGGGTGGGAAGGCATCGCTGTGACAGGTCACATAAATAACATCGGTCACACCATACCCTTTCCCAGGTGTTGTGGTTGCGGTAAGGCATCGCTGTGAAAGGTCACATAAATAACTTCGGTCACACGCGAGCCCCTTTCCCATGTGTTGTGGGGCGGGAAGGCACCCCTGTGACAGGTCACAGGAATAACTTAAGTCAAACACGACTTCCTTTTCAGCCTATAGTGGGGGCGGAAGGGCACCCCTGCGATAGTTCATAGAAATAACTTGGACCACACACGACCTCCATTTTAGCCTATCGTGGTGGCGGGAAGGCAACCCTGTAACATGTCACGGAAATAACTCAAGTCACACACGATCTCCATTTCAGCCTATATTGGGGACTGCAAGGCACCCCTGTAACAGGTCATAGAAATAACTTAGGTTACATACGACCCAATTTCCCAGGTGTTGTGGGGGCGGGAAGGCACGCCTGTGACAGGTCACAGAAATAAAATATGTCACACACGACTTCCTTTCCAGCCTATAGTGGGGGCGGAAAGGCACCCATGTGACATGTCACATAAATAACTCAGGTCACACGACCCCCTTTCCCAGGTGTTGTGAAAGCGGGAAGGCATCCCTGTGACTGATCACAGAAATAACTCAAGACACACACGATCTCCTTTCCCGCCCATAGCGGGAGCGAGAAGGCACCCCTGTGACAGGTCATAGAAATAGCTTAGGTCACACACAAACGCCTTTCCAAACCATCGTGGGGGCGCGAAGGCACCCCTCTGACAGGTCACAGAAATAACTTACGTCACAACATTCCCTTTCCTAGGTGTTGTGCGGGCGGTAAGGCATCGCTGTGAAAGGTCGCATAAATAACTTCGGTCACACACGACCCCCTTTCCCAGGTGTTGTGGGGGCGGGAAGGCACCCCTGTGAAAGGTCACAGAAATAACTTAAGTCACACACGACTTCCTTTCCAGCCTATAGTGGGGGCGGAAAGGCACCCCCGTGAGAGGTCACAGAAATAACTCGAGTCACACACGATCTCCTTTTCAGCCTATCGTGGGGACGGCAAGGCACCCCTGTAACAGGTCACAGAAATAACTAAGGTCACACACGATCCTTTCCCAGGTGTTGTGGGGGTGGGAAGGACTCGCTGTGACAGGTCACATAACTAACTTAGGTCACACACGACCCTCTGTCCCAGGTTTTGTATGGGCGTGTAGGCATCCCCGTTACAGGTCATAGAAATAACTTAGGTTACAAAAGACCCCCTTTCCCAGGTTTTGTGGGGGCGAAGAGGCACCCCCGTGACAGGTCATAGAAATAACGTAGGTTACATACGACCCCCTTTCCCAGGTGTTGTGAGGGCGGGAAGGCATCCCTGTGACTGATCACAGAAATAACTCAAGTCACACACGATCTCCTTTTCCGCCCATAGTGGGAGCGAGAAGGCACCCCTGTGACAGGTCATAGAAATAACTTAGGTCACGCACGACCGCCTTTCCAAACCATCGTGGGGGCGCGAAGGCACCCCTCTGACAGGTCACAGAAATAACTTCCGTCACAACATTCCCTTTCCCAGGTGTTGTGCGGGCGGTAAGGCATCGCTGTGAAAGGTCGCATAAATAACTTCGGTCACACACGACCCCATTTCCCAGGTTTTGTGGGGGCGGGAAGGCACCCCTGTGAAAGGTCACAGAAATAACTTAAGTCACACACGACTTCCTTTCCAGCCTATATGACAATGAGAAATTTATTAGGCGAAAATTTGAAACCCTGTTACATTAGAGCGGACAATGCAAAAGAATTTCTAGGAGGCAAATTTCAAGAGATAATGGAAATAGAAAAGATAGAATGCAATTTCTCAAACCCATATACACCTCCACACAATGGTACTGCCGAAAGATTCAATAGAACTTTAATAGAGAAAATTAGATCACTCATAATAGATTCAGGACTACCAAAAACAATGTGGAATTTAGCACTAGAAGTAGCGGTAAATCTATATAATAGATCACCAAATTCATCTATAGATTTTCAAACTCCTTTGAAAGTAATTTCCCCCACAAGTAAGTGTCATACAGACAAAATTAGACGCCTTGGTAGTGTAGCTTACTATAAGAGACCTATCTCGAAAACAAAATTGTCTGATAGAGCTATTAAGACAATTTTAGTAGGCCAGACAGCAAATGGATACATACTTTGGCATCCACAAACAGGACAGTTGATTTCATCAAAACATGTAAAAATTAGAGAAAAGTTGACTTATAAAAACATTGACAAGAGTAATGAGTCATACAATGATACTTTCTCAGATCATGATTCAAATTCGGAAAATCTAGAGGAAAATATAATAGATTTATTTGAAGAAAGTTTCTTAGAGCCACAGGTAGAAATATCTAAAGATAAGATTGTGAAAAATAAAGTGAGATCGAAAAATAATAAAAGGAAAAACAATGAAAATCTCACTCAAAATGATTCAGAGCCAATAGTTAGAAAACAACCCAAAAGAAACGTTAAAGTCAAAAAGGACTACAAAGCCATATCAGAGGGAAAGGTAAATTTAGTAGATACTAGCTTTGCTTTCTTAGCCAATTGCAATATCAGCAATGAAATAGATGAAGATGAGAAAGGTTTCATATTACTAGCCGTAACAAATTTAGATCCGTTAAGTTATCATGAAGCTATGTGCACAGAAAATAAACTGGAGTGGCAAAAAGCAATAGAGGATGAGTTGAAATCAATTCAAGAAAATGAGGTATGGAGTATTGTAGATACACCTACAATAACTTCTGATGGAAAAAGAGCCAATGTAATTGATAGTAGATGGGTTTTCAAAAGAAAAGTAGATTCAGACGGCAAAATAAGTTTTAAAGCTAGAATAGTTGCTAGAGGTTTCAAAGATCGAAATCAGTATGAACTTAGAGAGACATATGCTCCAGTATCTAGACTTGCTATAATTAGAGCTGCTCTTGCCGTTATAAATAAGTTGAATTTAAATGTTTTCCAACTAGATGTAAAGACGGCATTTTTAAATGGCAAACTAGAGGAAGAAATTTATCTAGAAATCGCGGATGGTTTAAATGTAGATGAAGAGACCAAAAAGAAAAAGGTTTGTAAATTACATAGATCTATATATGGTCTTAAAGTTAGCCCCAAGAAATGGAATATGAGATTCTCTGAAGAAACTAATAAATTAGGTTTGCAAAGAGATATTAATGAGCCGTGCTTATATACTCATAGATGTAAAGGAGTTCCAATCATTTTGATTCTTTATGTAGATGACATTTTATTAGCTGGAAATGTTTCGAAGAAATTAGAAGAAATCATAACTCATTTGAATTCCGTTTTTAAGATGAAAAATTTGGGAGAGCCCGAAGAATACTTAGGTATGAAAATTGTTAGAGATAGAAAGAACAAAGTTATGACTTTAAATTAAGCAAGTTACATAGAGAAAGTCTTAGAAAGATTCGAAATGAATGAGATTAAACCACAAAATACACCTATGGTTACGAGGCAAGTTGAAAAGAGAAGTGCAAAAGAATGTAAACGAAAGAGTGGAAACAAAAAGAAATTAGAGATTCCCTATAGAGAGGCGATTGGTAGTTTACTATATCTAGCGAATGTTACTCGACCTGATATATCATTCGCTGTAAACTATCTGTCTAGAAAACAAACAGATCCATCAGAAGAAGACTGGATACAGGTCATGAGAATTTTTCGTTATCTTAGAGGAACTACGAATTTAGGTTTAATATATAGAGGTGAGATGGATAATTTAGAGATTTACACTGATGCTAGTTTTAGAGACAATGTAGACTCCACTTTCACCAGTGGAATGGTTATTCGCTTATTTGGAGATACCATTATGTGGAGAAGTCATAAACAAAACGTTGTCAATACCTCCACTTGTCACACTGAGTATTATGCTATGAGCGAAGCTTGCCAGGACGGCATTTCATTAGACAAAGCAATTAGAGACATGCTAGGCAAGACTATGTATCCTATTATCTTATGGTGTGACAACAAATCTGCTGTAGATTGTACTCAAAAGGAGGGTAGTCATAGACTGAAAAACTTTGATGATAATATAGATGAAATATTAGCAAAATTAGAAGAAAGAGAGAAGACAGGTATTAAGAGCTCACTATCAAAGACTCACGGGGATTACGTCAAACAATGTGTTACTGAAGGAAAATTTGTAGTTAGATGGGTGTCAACTAAAGAAAATTTTGCAGATGTTTTCACCAAACCTCTTCCCTTCAATGCCTTGAAACAATTTAGAGATAAAATACTAAATATATAATTTATTGCGTTTATGTTTTTCAGACACTAAATAATTAGAGCAAGAGACGTAGAAGATATTAGAATAGAGAAAATAGATGCTAGAGTTTTCCATTTTGGTTGATAGATTTACTTAGCATAGAATTATTCAGATGTTGTAAGAGTTTTTCTATTTTTATACAAACCTATAATATGTTACTTACTTAGACTTTAAGACAGATCAAACTACTGCGTTCATAAGAATATACGAATAAGATATAAAAATATGTATTTTCTTAAATTTAAGAGTCTCATGTGATAAACAAATCAAAGATAGCATTTATAATTTCGTTGAATTAAATTTTGTAACGGATATTTTAACTTGTCCACTCTTGATTGAAAATAGATCGTTTTTAGTTGAAAATTCTTCTAGTTGGATGAAAACGTAAGAATTTGGTTAAATTTTGGTCGAAAATTCAGCCACTTGTTTGAAAATTGAAATACTTTCTTGAAAATTCATTTTATCGATTGAATTTCAAGCTCTTTCTTTGAAAATTTGTATTTTTATAGTAAAAAATTCATTTGTGTAACTGAATATTTAATTATTTTATATTAAGCTGAGGAGTAATATTTTTTAGTTGAAAATTCAACTTTTACATTTTTCATTGAGGATTCATCTTGTTCGTTTGAAAATTCTTTTACATTGTTGAAAAATCATTTTATTAATTGAAGATTTAAATATTGTGTGAAAATTTTGTTTTTCTAGTGAAAAATTAATTTTTGCAACGGATAATTTAAGTTGTCCACTTTTGGTTGAAAATCGATCGTTTTTAGTTGAGAAGTCATGACTTTTGTTGAAAATTCCTCTTTTTCATGGAAAATTAATCTTCTTGTTTAAAAATTCAACTAATTGGCTGAAAATTAAATTAATTGTTAAAAATTAATTTAAATGATGAAATTTTTTAATATTTCGTATTTTTTAGTTGAAAATTCTACCATTTGGAAGAAAATTTAAGAATTTGGTTAAAAGGTCACCTTTTTAGTCGAAAATTCAACCACTTCTTTGAAAATTAATTAAATTGCCTTGTTGAAACTTCATTTTATTTATTGAAGTTTAAACTATTTCTTCAAAAATTTGGATTTTTTTTAGTTGAAAAATAATTTTTGTAACTGAAAATTTAATTATTGCAATTTTAGCTGAAAAGTGATATTTTTTAGTTAAAAATTGAACTAATGCATTTTTTAATAAGAATTCATCTTGTTCGGTTTAAAATTCTTAAAATTTGTTGAAAAATAATTTTATTGATTAAAGATTTCAATATTTAGTTAAAAATTCTTTTTTCTAGTTGAAAATTAACTTTTGCAATGGGTTATTTAAGTTGTCCACTTTTTGTTGAAAATCGATCGTTTTTAGTTGATGATTCATGAATTTTCTTGAAAATTCCTCTTATTTATTAACAATTTATTTTTCTGTTAAAAATTGATCTCGTTGGTTGAAAATTGAACTATCTTTTTAAAAAGTCATCTACTTTGGTGAAAAATTCAACTAATTAGCTGATTAATTATTAATCAATGAATTAATTTGTTTTATTTATTATTTTTTATTTTTCAAGTAATTTGTTTGAAACTTAATTTTATTGATAGAAGCTTTTTAATATTTAGTTGAAATTTCCTATTTTTTTTAGTTGAAAATTAAATTTTTTAACTGATAATTTAACTTGTCCACTTTTGATTGAAAATAGGTCGTTTTATTTGACAATTCTAATATTTAGATGAAAATTTAAGAATTTTGGTTAAATTTTTGTCGTAAATTCAACCACTTGTTTGAAAATTGTAATACTTTGTTGAAAATTCATTTTATCGATTGAAATTTAAACTATTTTCTTTGAAAATTCGTATTTTTTTAGTTGCAAATTAATTTTTGTAACTGAATATTTAACTATTTTATTTCGAACTGAAAAGTGTGTTTTTTAGTTGAAAATTCAACTATTACATTTTTCATTCAGAATTCATCTTGAGCGATTTAAAATTATTCATCTTTGTTAAAAAATAATTTTATTGATTAAAGATTTAAATATTGGGTTAAAAATTTGTTTTTCCAGTGGAAAATTAATTTTTGCAACGGGTAATTGAACTTGTCCACTTTTGCTTCAAAATCGATCGTTTTTAGTTGAAGATTCATGAATTTTGCTGAAAATCCCTCCTAATTGTTAACAATTTATTTTTTAGTTGAAAATTTATCTCTTTGGTTGAAAATTTAACTATTTTTTTCAAAAGTCATCTGCTTTGGTAAAAAATTCAACTAATTAGCTGATTAATTATTAATTAATTAATTTGTTTTTCTTATTATTTTTTATTTTGTAATTAATTTGTTTGAAAATTAATTTTATTGATGAAATTTTATTGTCCATTTTTGATTTAAAATAGATCGTTTTTAGGTTGAAAATTCTACTGTTTGGATAAAAATTTAAGAATTTGGTTAAATTTTGGTCGAAAGTTCAACAAATTGTTTTAAAATTAAAATACTTTCTAAAAAATTGATTTTATCGATTGAAATTTAAACTATTTCCTTTATATATTCGTATTTTTTTAGTTAATAATTAATCTCTGTAACTGAATATTTAATTATTCTATTTTAAGCTGAAAACTAATATTTTTTATTGGAAAATTCAACTATAACATTTTTCATTGAGAATTCATCTTGTTTGGTTTAAAATTCTTCAATTTTGTTAAAAAATCATTTTATTGATCAAAGATTTAAATATTGGGTTGAAAATTTGTTTTTCTACTGGAAAATTAATTTTTTCAACGGGTAATTTAACTTGTCCACTTTTGCTTCAAAATCGATCGTTTTTAGTTGAAAATTCATGATTTTTGCTGAAAACTCCTATTTTTTATAGAAAATTAATCTTCTTGTTTAAAAACTTAAGTACTTGGTTGAGAGTTGAACTAATGTGTTGAAAATTTATTTTTTAGTTGAAAATTCATCTCCTTGGTTGAAAATTTAACTATTGTTTTAAAAAGTCATCTATTTTGGTCAAAAATTCAACTGATTGGCTGAAAATTAAATAAATTTGTTAAAAATTAATTTTATTTACGGAAGTTTTTCATATTTCGTTCATTTTTCTTTTTTTACGTTGAAAATTAAATTTTGTAACGGATATTTTAACTTGTCCACTCTTGATTGAAAATAGAACGTTTTTAGTTGAAAATTCTACTAGTTGGATGAAAACGTTTGTCTTCTTTAATTTAAAATCCAACTATTTCGTTAAAAATTCATGTATTTTTTCGAAAAATTGTATTTTTTGTTAAAAAATTAATCTTTTTGTTTGAAAATGCATTATTTTGGTTGACAATTCAAGTATTCCAGTTACATATTCATAATTTTATTTGAAAATACATCTTTTTAGTTTAAAATTCAACTATTCCAGTTGAAGATTCATCATTTGAGTTGAAAATTCATCAGTTAGGTTGAAATATAATTTTTCAACTGAAAGTGTATCTATTATTCCAATTGAGTATTCCATAATGTTAGTCCAAAATTCATCCCTTTGCTTAAAAATTCATATTTTTGGTAAAAAATTAAATTATTCTAGTTAAAGATTCAACATTTTAGTTGAAAATTAAGTAGTCTGGAATGTTTTTTTTTTGTTGAAAGTAATTTTTTTAACTGAAAATTTACCTTATTCCAATTGAATATTTCTACAGTTTTAGATGAAAATTCATCTGTTTGGTTCAATATTAATTTTTTTAACATATAATTTAATTATTTAGGTTTTGGTTGACAATTTATCTTTTTTAGTAAAAATTAATTTTGCTTTCGTTGAAAATTCAAGTATGCGAGTTAAACATTCATAATTTTAGTTGAAAATACATCTTTTTGGATTAAAATTCAACTATTCCAGTTTTTGATTCATCATTTTAGTTTGAAATTCATCATTTTAGTTTGAAATTCATCAATTAGGTTGAGAATTAATTTTTTTAAACTAAAAATGTAACTATTTCATTTTCCGTTTAAAAATGACTTTTTTTTAGTTCAAATTCTATTATTTGATTGAAAATTTGTCTTCTTTAATTTAAAATCCAACTATTTCGTTAAAAATTCATGTATTTTTTCGAAAAATTGTATTTTTTGTTAGAAAATTAATCTTTTTGGTTTAAAATTCAACTATTTCGGTTGAAGATTCATCATTTGAGTTGAAAATTCATCAGTTAGGTTGAAAATTAGTTTTTTGTTTAACCTAAAATGTAACTATTTCATTTTCGGATTAAAAATTACATTTTTTTTTAGTTAAAATTCAACTATTTCGTTAAAAATTCATGTATTTCTATTTTGTTTACCAACTTGTAGAATTTTCAACTAATGAAGATAAATTTTGAACCAAAAAAGAAATAGTTCAATTTTCAACTAAACCTAAATTTCCAACTAAATATTTGAACTTCTAACTAGAAAAGTTACATGTTCTAGTATGTGAAAAAAAAAACTAATTTTCAAAAAATTGTAAAATTTTCAAATAAAAAGAAAATTAAACAAAAACAATTGAATTTTCAAATAAAAAAGAAAACATTTTCAACAAAAAATGGAATCTTGAAATTTTCTATCAACAAAAATTAATTTTCTACTAAAAAAAAGCGTATTTTTTAATAGAACAGTTGAATTTTCAGCTACAGAGATTAATTTTCAACTAAAATAATGAACCTTAAACCAAAAAAATTACTTTTTAACATACTAGTGTAACTTTGAACCAAAAACGATGAATTTCCAACAAAAAAGTGAATACATAGTTGATAATCCAACCAAAAAAGAATTTAATATTAAATGAAAAACAGTTGAATTTAAACAAAAAAGACGAATTTTAAGTGATTGCAAATTTTTCTTCTTTAATTTAAAATTCAACAATTTCGTTAAAAATTAATGTATTTTATTGAAAAATTGTATTTTTTCCGTAGAAAATTAATCTTTTTCTTTGCAAATGAATCTTATTGTTTAAAAATGCATCATTTTGGTTCAAAATGCATGTATTGCAGTTAAATATTCATAATTTTAGTTGAAAATTCATCAGTTAGATTGAAAATTAGTTGTTTTGCCTAAAAATGGAAAAATTTCATTTTCGGATTAAAAATGTTTTTTTTTAGTCCAAATTCCACGACTTGATTGAAAATTTGTCTTCTTTAATTCAAAATCCAACTATTTCACTAAAAATGCATGTATTTTGTTGAAAAATTGTATTTTTTGTTAGAAAATTAATCTTTTTGTTTGAAAATTCATTATTTTGGTTGACAATTCATGTATTCTAGTTACATATTCATAATTTTAATTGAAAATGAATCATTTTGGCTGAAAATTCAAGTATTTCAGTTAAATATTCATAATTTTAGTTGAAAATGAATCATTTTGGCTGAAAATTCAAGTATTTCAGTTAAATATTCATAATTTTAGTTGAAAATACATCTTTTTGGTTTAAAATTCAACTATTCCAGCTGACGATTCATCATTTGAGTTGAAAATTCATCAGTTAGGTTGAAAATTAGTTTTTTTTTAAACCAAAAATGTAACTATTTCATTTTTGAATTAAAAATGATTTTTTTTAGTTCAAATTCAACTATTTGATAGAAAATTTGTCTTCTTTAATTTAAATTCCAAATATTTCATTAAAAATTAATGTTTTTTGTTGAAAAATGGTATTTTTTGTTAGAAAATTAATCTTTTTATTTCAAAATTAATCTTATTGTTTAAAAATGCATCATTTTGGTTAACAATTCATGTATTCCAGATAAACATTCATAATTTTAGTTGAAAATTCATCAGTTAGATTGAAAATTAGCTGTTTTAACTAAAAATGTAACTATTTCATGTTCGATTTACAAATGATTTTTTGTTTCGTTCAAATTAAACTATTTGATAGAAAATTTGTCTTGTTTAATTGAAAATTCAACTATTTCTTTGAAAATTCAGGTATTTTTATGAAAAATTGTATTTTTTTGGTAGATTTTTTTTTTTTTTTTAAATTAATCTTATTGGTTGAAAATGCATCAGTTTGGTTGACAATTCATGTATTCTAGTTACATATTCATAATTTTAATTGAAAATGAATCATTTTGGCTGAAAATTCAAAATTCATTTATTTATTATTAAAACTCAAAATATTTACTAAAAATTAAACTATTCAATTTTTGGTAGAAAATTGATCTTTTTTAGTAGAAAATTCATATATTTGTTTGAAAATCGAACAAATTTGTTTAAACTTCCTTTTTTTGGCTTAAGATTCATCATTTCAGATAAAAATTCATTTATTTATTATTAAAACTCAAAATATTTACTAAAAATTTAACTATTCAATTGTTGGTGAAACATTTATCTTTTTTAGGTTAAAATTTATATTTTAGGTTTAAAATTAATTTTTGAACTAAAAATTGATCTATTAAATTTTTCGTGGAAATATTATTATTTTTTTTTTGTGAAAATTGATCTACTTGTTTAACTTTAAAATTCTTTGTTGAAGATTCAACAATTTTGACAAAAGGTCGCTTTTAGTTTAACATTAATTATTTAACTTGAAAATGTAAAAATTTGGTAGAAAAGTAATTTTTTTGGTAAAAAATTAACCGATTTGTTAAAAATTCGTTCTTTTTTGGTTAAAAACTTAATTTTCAAATCGTAAATTAAATTTTTAATTGAACATTCAACTATTCAATTGTTGGTGGAAAATTGATCTTTTTTAGTTGAAAATTCATATATTTGTTTGAAAATCAAACAATTTTCTTTAAACATGATATTTTTGGTTTAAGATTCATCATTTTCGTTGAAAATTCGTTTATTTTTTATTGAAAATCAAATTTTTCACTAAAAATTTAATTATTCAATTGATGGTGGAACATTTATCCTTTTTAGGTAAAAATGTATTTATTTGGTTAAAAATTATTCTGCTTTGTTGAAGAATAAAAAATTTTGACAAAAGGTCAATTTTGTTTTAGGATTCATCTTTTTACTTAAAAATGTAAAAATTTGATAGAAAAGTAATTTTTTTGGTAAAAAATTAACTGTTTCGTTAAAAATTCGTTCTTTTTTGGTTAAAAACTTAATTTTCAAATTGAAAATTAAATTTTTAATTGAACATTCAACTATTCAATTGTTGGTGGAAAATTGATCTTTTTTAGTTAAAAATTCATATATTTGGTTGAAAATCAGACAATTTCGTTTAAACATAATTTTTTTGGTTCAAGATTCATCATTTCAGTTAAAAATTCGTTTATTTTTTATTGAAACTCAAATTTTTCACTAAAAATTTAACTATTCAATTGTTGGTGGAACATTTATCCTTTTTAGGTAAAAATTCATTTATTTGGTTAAAAATTATTCTGCTTTGTTGAAGAATAAAAATTTTTGACAAAAGGTCAATTCTGGTTTAAGATTAATCTTTTTGCTTGAAAATTCAACAATTTTGTAGAAAAGTCATTTTTTGGTAAAAAATTTAACGATTCTAAAAATTCGTTCTTTTTTGGTTAAAAATTCATTTTTAAATTGAAAATTAAATTGAAAATTAAATTTTAAATTGAATATTCAACTATTCAATTTTTTGTAGAAAATTGATCTCTTTTAGGTGAAAATTCATATATTTTGTTGAAAATCGATCAATTTTATTTAAACATTATTGTTTTGGCTTAGGATTCATCATTTCAGTTAAAAATTCGTTTCTTTTTTATTGAAATTCAAATTTTTCACTAAAAATTGAACTATTCAATTGTTGGTGAAATATTTATCCTTTTTAGGTGAACATATATTTATTTGGTTAAAAATTATTCTACTTTATTGAAGAATAAACAATTTTGACAAAAGGTCCATTTTGGTTTAAGATTCATCTTTTGACTTGAAAATTCCACAATTTTGTAGAAAAGTCATTTTTCGGTAAAAAATTTAACTATTTGTTAAAAATTTGTTTTTCGTTGTTGTTGAAAATGAATTTTTTAACTGAAAATTTAACTATTCAATTTTTGTTTTAAAAAAATTCACCTTTTTTAGGTGAAAATTGATCTATTTGTTTAAAAATGTATCTTTTTTGAAAATTCAACTTCTTTGTTAAAAATTAATGTATTTTGTTAAAATTTTATATATTTTATAAAATTATATAAAATATATGTATTTTTTGTCATTAAATTATAGGCCTCTTTTTCCCTTTCGATGTTGATGATTCATTCAAAAGTACTTCACTGCATAATTTATGTACAGTGCAACGTGCAATTAAAGTCACCCCTGTCTTGAAATATATATATCATATTGACTTAGTTTCAATGATTAATCGTATATTTATGGCTAGTTTATCCTAAAGCAATTTTAATAGTTATCTACTTTGCAAAGATATTTGTTTCAAAATAAGAAAATAGAGGCATTATTATTAAAATATTTACTATGAAAATTTATTTATTTTATTAATTTATTTATTAAAATTTAGTGCGCACTAAATATCCTTTCTTTAGAAAAAAAATCGGTTCATTGTCCAAAATTTTGTTTTGGATTTTACAGAAAATCTTATATGATTTGAGAATTTTTCAAAACAATTTTTTTTTTTTTTATCTAAATGTAACTATTTTGATAACATTATTTTTAAAGATAAAAATGAATTTAACAATTCCATGTTTGGTTAAACATTTATCTTCTTCTGTTGAAAATTCAACTATTTGTTTAAAAATATCTATATTTTTTTGCAACTTTGCCTTTTGTGGTAAAGTATTAATCTTCTTGGTAATTCACCTTTTTGGTTGAAAATTCAACTATTAGGTTGAAAATTCCATTAAAAATTAAAATATTTTGTTAAAAATTCATGTATTTTGTTGAAAATTATTCTTTTTAGTTGAAAATTAGTTTTTTTTTATTGACAATTATTTTGTTAACTAAAAATTTAAATAAATTTTTCCACGATTTCATTTTATAGACATTTATTATTTCTGTTAGAAAATTAATTTTTTTGTTCGAAAATTAAACTATTTCTTCAAAAAGAGTTATTTTTCAAAACTGGTTATAATTAACAATAAAATATTTTCCTCGATTTTATGAAATATTTTCAACAACGTTTATTTGTTAGCTTGAAATAATTTTAATTTATGTTTAATTTAAAAACAAGTGTAATGAGAATGCCCTTTTTGTCTTGAATCTTAAGCTAAATTTCATGAAAATAGTTATGCCGAAAAGCAAAGCTTTAAATGAATTCATTAAAATTAATCAAATTTGTTTACAATGTATATTTTTTAGGTTCATTTTTTTTACAAAATGAACGATTACATTTT